>PVJA010026495.1:0-29564 GCA_004027025.1 Myocastor coypus
TTTTAGAACTTTTTTTTTTTTTTTTTTTTGTATGGCCAGCTCAGCCTGCCCTGAGGGCAGGGCTGGTGCAGCATGTGGCGCTGGGGATTGAACTTCGGTCCCTGCAGTTGGCTAAGCTTTTCTAAGCAGGCGCTTTAGACCACTGAGCCATCCTGCCAGGCCCCATATTTGACTTTTTAAAATTTTATTTTATCTACCTTTTTTTTTAACTTGAGAAGGATTTTTTTTTTTTTTTTCAGGGCTGGCTCAGACTTAACTGCAGCATGTGCAGTTAGGGATTGAACTATGGTCCCCTATGCCTGACTGAGTTTGCCCTAGCAAGTGATTTAAACAACTGAGCTAACCAGCAAGCCCCCTAATTTTATTTTTGATACAGGGTCTTGATACACAACTCAGACTCACTGTGGTCCTCCTGTCTCAGCCTCCCTGTGCTGGGATTACAGGCATGTGCCACTGTGGCCCATCATGGAGCTGGCACCAGTACCAAACTTGGGTCCTAAGAAACCTAAAAACTGGTGAGATAGCTCAGCAGACTAAGTGCCTGCTTTGGCAAGTGCAGGGACCAGAGTTTGATCCCCAGCCTGCCATGCCACGCCAGCCTTGCTCCCAGGTGCACTGAACCAATGATCCAGTCCTGATGTGGTAGCGCATGCCTGTAATCCCAGGGCTGAAAAGAGAAGGATCACTACAAGTCCAAGCTACATACTTAGACTAGTAGAGCTGGTACCAAAAACACAAATGAAAAAAAAGAAAAGAAAAACCTGGATCTTTGCACTTGCCAGGCAGGCACTTAGGCTACTGAGCTATCTCCTCGGCCCTGTGGTGTATTTGGATCCATAAGAGACACAGGAAAAACTACTGTCCTAACACTGGGGGGAACATATAGGTCAATACAGGTGGTATCTAAGTATGTCACAGACTTGGCCCTGGGTAGTACATCTACTCCAGTGGCTGGCAGACAAGCTCATGCCATCTCTAGTCTGTATCTTCTTGGCCCAGTAGACAGCCAGCCCTAGTTGCATCTTCAAAAAGCAGATACTGATATTCTAGAATCTGGGCCACACCCACAGTACGGAGGGTGTGGAGTTATGGCTGAGTCTGGCGAGGGCTGTCAGGTTCCCTGGGAATAAATTTCACTATTGATGTGTGTTCTTGACACATTTCTCAGAAGTGTTTGCCTTGAGTCACATATGAAAGTGAGGGAAATATGTCATTCTGCATTTGTTGACTGTGGCTCCAGGTCAAAATGATCTTCATACCAAAGTGACACATTTGGAGATGACATAACCAAATCCCCTACTAGTTCCACTTTAAAATCTTGTGCAGATTTTCTGTTGGCCAGCTCTGATCCAGAAGCAAACAAGGAAGGAGATTCTGGTAATTTTAGCCTTAGCTACATCAGCAAGCTACAAATGTAAAAGGAAAATATGTAAGACAGATCTTATGCAATGAAGTTTCAAAACAGCTAAGAAGACAAATCCGAACCACCACATTTCATTACTCACTAACCTGGCATTCAATCACATCTGCTTCAGAATTTTTTTTTTTGGTCTTTGAGACAGGGTCTTGCTATATAGCTCAGTTGGCCTTCAGCTCCCTTTGTAGCCCAGGCTAGCACCAAACTTGCAACGACCCTTCTCCCAAGTGCTATTACAGGGGTGTGCCACCATGCCTGGCTGTTTTAGATGTTTAAAATTTTATTTATCCTTTTTTTTTTTGTCTTTTTGAGACAGGGTCTCACTATGGAGTTGAGGCTGGCCTTGAGCTCACTTTTGTAGCCCAGGCTGGTCTCGAACTTGCGCCAATCCTCCTGCCTCAGCCAAGTGCTGGGATTACAGGCGTGAGCCACCACGCCCGGCTTTTATTTATCTATTGAGACAGGCTCTCACACTGGAGTGAATTCACTATGTAGCCCAGTCTGACCTTGCATTCATGGTGATCCTCCTGCCTCAACCTCTTAAATGCTGGTATCACAGGCATGTGCCATCAGCCCTGCAGATTTTTAAACTATTTTTATTATTATTATTTTTTTAATTTTTCAAGTGTGGTATAGGCTGGTTTTGAATGTTATGTAGCTAAAGCAGGCCTCAAACTCATGGTGATCCTCCTGCCTCAGCCACCCAAATGCTGGGATTATAGGCAATGTGCCACCACACCCAGCTGACTCACACCTATTTTTTTTTGTCTTTTTGAGACAGGGTCTCACTATGCAGTTGAGGCTGGCCTTGAGCTCACTTTTGTAGCCCAAGCTGGTCTCGAACTCGCACCAATCCTCCTGCCTCAGCCTCCCAAGTGCTGGGATTACAGGCATGAGCCACCACGCCCGGCTACTCACACCTATTTTATTTTATTTATTTATTTATTTATTTATTTATTTATTTTTGTCTTTTTGAGACAGGGTCTCGCTATGCAGTTGAGGCTGGCCTTGAGCTCACTTTCATAGCCCAGGCTGGTCTCGAACTCGCACCGATCCTCGTGCCTCAGCCTCCCGAGTGCTGGGATTACAGGCGTGTGCCACCACGCCCGGCTTTCTCACACCTATTTTAAAACTGTATTTAACTTCCAAATAAGGACAAGTGCCCGATCGTGCTTCTGATGAACCCCCTCTGTGGTTCATCAAAAAACTAAAAGCATGTGCAACTTCTAGAAGATACCAATTCCTGCGTATCACTCAAATCTTAGATGATGTTAAGGACTTTTCTAGCTTTTACCATTAACATATCATCTTTGTTGATAGAATGGGAGACAAATTGGTTAATAAATAAGGAATACTCACAGCTATGGTAGTTGCCACTTTTACAATTGGTTGTGGTCACAAATGGTGTTTGTGACATTCATCTTGTAGTACCCATTCCATTTTGTTTTCTTTATTTGCTAGTCCCGATTCTTTGCCTATTGGGACGAACTCAAACTTGCTTTTTGAAAGGTCAGGGCTTTTAGTAGATCTACCTACTCTAAATTATTTTTTCGGCCTTTTTTTGTGGGACTGGGATTCAAAGTCATGATATTTCACTTGCCAAGCAGGCACTTGTGCCATGGAGCTATCTCCCCAGCCCCTCTAAAATTTTTTTCTTTTTTTAAATAAATTGTGTGTATGTGTGTGTGTAATATATTATGGCTGGCTCAGCTTGCCCTGGGAGTGGGGCTGGTGCAGCATGTGGTGCCGGGGACCAAACCATGGTCCCTGTGGTTGCCTAACCAGGCACTTTAGACCACTGAGCCATCTCACCGGCTCATCTCAATTGTTTTTTCCATAATTTTTTTAATATTATATGGTAGCCTCAGAGGAGTCTCCTTACTCTCATTCTGGTATCACAATTTTTTTAAAGACAGGATCTTGCTATGCAGTTCAGGCTGTTGTCCTTTGTAGCCCAGACTGATTTTGAACTCTCAACAAGCCTCCTGCCACATCCTTCTGTGTGCTAGGATCATAGGCATGTGCCACCAAGCCAAACTCAATTTCACTTTTCAAATCAGAATCACCATAATAGAACGCTTTGCCTGTTGGTTCATTAGCTTGAGAAAGCCGAAGTAGACAAGGAAGTCTAAACTCAATTTCAACTTAGGAACTGCTACCGAACCAGAAAATACAGTTCATACTTGGCAGTTTAAGGTCGTATGTTAAGTTGGTAGTTACCAATTTATAATTAGATCTTTTAAGTTGGTAGTTACAATTTATAATTAGATGTTCTCCTGTCTCACATGCTCATAGGTGAGGTCTCGGGAGGCAACTGGATCATGGGAGCCCTAAGCTAATGTAAGGTGGGGCTTGGCCAGGACTGTGACCTGGAGGGTGCTGTCTCCCTGTCCCCTACTCATCTGCTTAGCAATCTTCTGCACAAGGGCACTTAGAGCAATCTGCTGAACCTATAAGGTCAGATTCTATCCTGTATTATTTGGGAGTGGTCTCTTGTCCAAGCTTGACCTGGAAATGCCAGGACCCTCCTGTCTCAGACCTGGTGTGGGCCATCACACCTTTTAGGGATGTACTCTAAGACTGGTTTTGCAATTTGATGTGGTTGTTCTAAGACTATTTGACAACGATCCTTCCTTGTTGGCCAAAAAAGACCAACCTTCCTCCAGTGAACTGTCTTTGCAGTCATTAAGTGTGCACACCTATTCTTCAGCTTCCTACAACACAGGTCTGTCCTGTCAGTACCATTGTTGCCTACTGTAGCTGTACAGGGTCTTCAGGTGGTCTCCATTCTTACAAAGTCAAGGCACTGTCTGCCTTCCAGTTTAGGATTAATCAATTTGTAGTAATCTACAGAAACACTTGGATTGGCTGAAAATGTCCCAATTTTATAGAACTTCAGAAAATGCTAGCATTCTAATTGATGAACATGGAATCTATTTTCAAAAAGGGCAAGGGGACCCACACCAGTAATCTGAGCACTAGGGAGAAGGCAGGACTGTTGAAAATTTAAGACCAACCTGGGCTACAAGGCCAACCCAAACTGCACAGCAAGCTGTCTCAGACCAAAAATAAAGTCTAACTTCTTTCATCAGTGACTTTTGTTTTTTGTACACAATATATACTGTGCACTTTGTTTCTTTGGGTAGGCCTTCGAAGGGCACACTCATTTGAGCCTTTCAGTTTATCGTGTGTTTTGGTAGCCCTACAATAGCTTATGTGGAGTTCAGCTTTATACCTGATAACTCCGGGAAGTGATGACTAAGATTCTCTCAATGCAGATCACTATCTCCTTTCCAAATCACGTCTCTTTGGCCGAGTAGGCAGGCCACTTAGGCTGGACCAAAGGACACTCACATTTTACTCAACTGAGCTCACAAGAACACTGTTGAGAATGTCTCATTGCATGAATACTTTCAAACATAGCCTAATGTTAAAGACGTATAGCACACACATTTGGAGTTCCAGTGGGCTTTTATTGAGATAAATTAACAAAAGTCAAGATTTTTCCAATCATCTTTTTTCAACCTTGTAAAACTCAGCACTCTGGTCCATGAACAGGTACATACACTGTAACACATTCCAACCAAACAGAACCCCACTGGAACACTTGCCAATTGACAGAAAGCCAATTTTCTTTTTCCCTATTTTCAAAAATTTGAGTTCCCACTGTTCACTTCTCAGTGGAACTGGCCCATTGTGGCTAGGGACAATGAAATTTTTTCCCATTTTTAATGAACAAAAATTAATTTTTAAAAGTTTCATTTCAAAAACGGGAAGCAACTTTTTTCCAGGCACCCCTCCCCAACAACCACTGGTTAAAACATAGGAGCCTGTGTCTTAACCCAGCCCTACCTCTCTTGCCCTGACCAGTGCTGTCTACTGCACAACTGAAACATACTTCTGCTGGAATCCGTCAGCTATGGATGGGCAGAGTCTGGATGCTAGGCAAGCTCCCTCTGAGACCTCATGAACTGTGACCACCTTTGGACACTAAACTCTACCCCAAAGATGAGTTTGAAGATTTTCTTCTGAAGTTTTTTTTTTTTTTTTTTTTTTTTTTGGGGGGGAGTATTAAATTTGGTCACAAATATCCACTTAAGTTCACCAAAAAGTTGTCTTCAGCTCCCATGAGGTCAGTAATTTTGCTTGACAAAGCTATTTGGCAAGAAAATGATTCCACAACAATCTTAAAAGTTACATAAGACAGTGGAAAAAGACCTAGCAAATTAAAACATGGCTTAACTCCCAAGAACTTATTTCATCTTTTTGTTACTCATCTAGTAGGTGAGGAGTGCGGCTAAAGGCAGTTTCTGATGAGGTCACGAGATTCCACAGTGTTTCTAAATTCTTAGTGCAGACACCCTCCCTTTTGGGGGCACAGTACCCTCCCACCCCCTTATTAAAAAAAATTAAATCAAGTGATCAGAATGAGATGTTTTGATTTCAACAATCTACACTCAAAGCTTTGTGCTGAGTTATCTTGTTCTATGATGGTATCAAACACAAAGCAAGTGACAAAGGAAAGATGCTCCCATCTCATTCTGAAAACAAGTACTGATAACCACCTACCCACCCTAACCTTTTTTGGGCTAACCCAATGTTATAGATGCTGGGACCAACTTGAAAATAATTCAGAAATATATTTTAAAATTTTTTCCTTGATCTTCTCAAGAACAATCTTTTAGGATAACCTTATTCCACTCTTAAGTGAAAGGCAATGGTTTCATATACCTTTTATACATGAGTTGGATGTTAATACTGGTTCTCATGTAAATGAACCACTGGAAAAAGATATAATCATTACTTAGAAACAGTGAATACTGAAAAGAATCTGAAGGCAATTTCCCATCATAACAATTCTCATTTGAGGGGGAGAGAAAAAAAAAAAAAAAAAGACCAGGCCTATCCTAGTCTTTAGAGCATCTTTCCATTTAACAATTCCTATTTGAGTCAAGCACCAAGACCAGACAGCTGCCTCATTAAAGGACAGCATCCAATCCTGGTGTCCCAGATAGTTTTAAGTGCCACTCCTCGTCAGAGGCTATTCTTCAGTAATACTTTCAATTTTAAGTCTGTGCTTTAAGAGGGATCCACAGGGATGTGGCACCAGGCAGCACAGTCTAAGGCTGACAAAGAGACTGCACTCTTTAGCGAGATACAAGATTACACTTACACTGCTCTTGTTTTACATGAAAGATCCCTCTTATCTCGCCAGAGGTGGGGGAGAAAGAGCTGCATCAGTGTTAAGGGCAAGATGTGTTGGTCAAAAGATGGTACCTTTTAAGTTCCCACCCCCACCCTTCCCTGGAAAAAAAAAAAAAAAAAAGATACTTAATGTCCTTAATTGGGATTTGTATTTAGTAACCAACACTGGATACACAACTTGGAATTCCAAAGAAAGAAACTCTTTTTTGGGTTTGTACCATGCAGCTCTTGCTACAGTGAGGGAGTCAGGGGCTATGTCTGATCAGGAGGCATCTGTAGGATTTTGATCCTCAAGAAGTTTTGGGTGACTTGCAAATATTTTTGCTTAGGATTAGGCAGTCAAAAAGCAATGTCAAATAACTGACTTCCTCATCCAGATGAGTTAAGCAGGAAAGCATATGATTAACCTTGTAATATTTTAGGGTTGTAAGAAAGAACAATATGGAAGGTTTTTTTTTTTTTTTTTTTTTCCAATTTTGTATTTTGCTTTTTTTTCCTAGATGACTCCTGATTGACGTAGTATACTAGGTTAAAAGGGAATTAAAAACATTAAAAAAAAGTTCACTGGTTTTGATTTATCTCACTCCTTTTGCCTGGAGATCAGGCCAAACATCAAGCATGGTGGGAGGGGCACAATTTAAAGCAACACTCCTGACTGTAAAGCATTTGCCAGCAATTTACAGTGCAAAATGACAGGTAAATTCTTGTCAACAATGCAAGAGGATGGAAAGCAGCTTTCTGCAGCATGAAAGTTAACAGCTCCCAGGGGTTGCCCATTCCTGCAAGTTTGCGGATCAAGGCAGGCAGCGGGCAACATGTTTACAATGCTACAGGAGGTGATCCATAGAAAATTAAGTTCTAGAACTGCTAACACTGCCAAAGCTGGTACTGTTTACTCCGAAATGCAAATCCATGCTTTGTATATACTCTGCTCAAAGATGCTGCCACTTGATTGAATTCTCATATTGCAAAGCAGAATAATCTTTTGTTCCCTTCTGTATTTGAAAAAGTTCCTCAAACTTTTAGAAAAGGAGATACAAAATCAGAGAGCTTCTCAAAACAATTTATCCTTTAAGATTTCTGAAGCTTTCTTGCTCTCTGGTAGGTCTGCTTCAAATGTTCTAGATGAGACAGCTTGGCAGCAAATGGTGCATCCCAGACTTCTGGGTCTCTTTTCTAACACAGGAACCCACAGAGGTATGCCTTCTCCAGTAAAAGGCCGAAGAACTTTTGAGAATTTAGTGTTGCAGAAAACTGAGCCCCTCTCATCTTGAGCTGCTCCCATAATCACTCTAATCCCTTAATCCCAGCAACCTTCATCAAAAAAAAAAAAAAAAAAAAAAATATATATATATGTATATATATATATATATATATGTGAACCCAGAAAAAAACTTATTTACAAAGTTTATACAACTATACACACCCAATTTTCTATGGGACACGCTTTGCCACAGAGGAAAGAGGGTCAAGGCTCTGACATGTCTACACATCAAGTGCCATACTGCTAATGGAGACGTATGTAAACCAGTCTTTAGTGTTCTGCGATAGAGCACAAAGGCTTGTCATATGGCTCCTGCAATGATAGACTGCTCTTTCCTTTGGGAGCGATGGTGTATCTACTCAGCCCAGAAGAAATTTTTACTTGGGATTGTTTTCTTAAATACATGTATTTACAGTGCGGATGAACTGCTGTTGCATATCAACTCCTCCACATAAAGAAAATAAAAATGGTGTTTAACATTACTAAGAAGTTTCATCTTCCAGCCCTGGGCTTGAGTAATGGGTAGAAAGGGAAGAGATTTTTAACGTGAAACCAAAACAAATAAGACAAAATATTTCTTAAAAGGAAAGGGGGGGAAAATGAAAATTATTTTGTTGATTCCTTGGGCTGTGTCTAAAAGATGATATTCTGAATGGTCTCATAGCATAAGGCACTTCGCACAAATAAGTAATAAGCTCTTCAGGCTTAAGAAATGGATGAGAAATCAGGGAGAAGTTGAAATGCACTCAAGAGTCAGCTGTTGGAGAATTTTGAAATTGTAGACAAGCTTGTGTGTTCATCAAGATTCTTCTTAGGGTTTCTCCCCTTCCTCTTTTCTTTTTGCCTTCCTTGTCCCCTTTTCCCAGAAAACATTTTTTAAAAACCAGCAGTTAGTGCAACTAATGTTCAGTCAGCACACAGTGCAAACAATTGGAACAAAAAAGGTATATTCCTTCTTTTCAGTTTTCTCTTCACCAGTTAAAAAAGAAAAATGTCGGAGCTCTTTTTAAGTCTTCATAGTTTCAAAATAAAAGATGAAAAACCCGCAGAGAAGAGCACCCCCCAAAAGATGTGACACAGATCCAAAGGAGCATTCTGTAGTTTATCAAAGCCTACAGACAGAAAGAGCAAAGAAGATTAACAACTGTGAAAGTAACAAAAAACCCCTGCACAATATGGAAGTTTCTAAATCCTCATTCCAAATATTCTTGTAGTTTCCACTGATCCTTTTTCACTACAGAATCCATTGGTTACAAGTATGCAATTTATTCTAGGCATCCCTGTCACAGAATGAGATTCTCAAGTTCTGGGGGGAATGGTAGCCTTTCACTTATAGCAACTTAAGTGAGGGGGGAAAAGTTTATTTTTTTTATTTTTTTTTATTTTGGGCAAAGGTCTACAGGGTGTTGGCGTCTCACTACTACATCAGACTCATAGTGATTCACCTATTTAGTCTCCCAAGAGCTGGGATTATAGGCGCATGTTACCACGCCCAGTCTCAACTGCAGACTCAGTGTGCCCCACAGGCAGGACCAGCCTAGCAGGCCTGGGGGGGATCAAACCCTGGACTTTATGCCTGCTTGCAGGAGTTTTAATCTGCAGAGCTATTTGATCAGCCCTAAAAGTATCTTACATGAACTAGATGATTTGCCAAAGTACTAGCAAATATACTAGTTTGTCCAAGTTTGTTTTACATTTATCTTAAGAAAACAAAATGTAAAACAAAACTAGTTTGTTTTACATTTATCTTAAGAAAAAATGCTAAAAAATGAGTATCTGAAAATTCTTTAAGCTACAATAGGCCAAGACATGTACTGTAATTTGGAGACATGTACTGTAATTTGAAGACTATCATATGTAAATTAAATCAGAATTTTCTTAGGAAAAACTGAAATAGACTGTATTGTTTCATGTTGAACCTTACGTGGGCATTTCTGCTTTCTTCCTCTTTAATTTTTGGATTGAACCCAGGCCCTCCTGACTGCACTCTACCACTAAGCTGTATCAGTATTCATTCCTTCCTTCTTTTATTCCTTCACGGATATGGTCTTGCTCTGCAGTGCAGGCTGGCCCTGAACTTGTAGTGATCCTGTCTCAACCTCCTGAGTGCTGGCATTACAGGCGTGTACCACACAGTTCCCCTTCGGATTTTCTGAGACAGGGTGTTAAGTCTCATTTGGAGTAGGAGGGACCTTCAGGGTATGTCAGCATTTTTATTTTTTCCCCCTCAAATATCCTCAGTCAGCATTTTTAACCAGAGTCCAAGTGTCACCAAAATGAATGAAGTGAGATATGGGAGACATTTGTACTCTTGAGCGACTGAGGACACTGAAGCACAATGTAAACACAAAACAGGCAACTTCGCAAGACTGTCTCAAAATAAAAAATAGTTCCATTTCCAGTACTACACACTCTCCAAACCCATTGTGAAGAGGATGAAGGGAGGTGTGTGGAAAAATAGAGTGGGTACTTAAGACGGCATCTTCCTAACTTTATACATTTGTGAGTAGGTATTACAGGCAATATTACCAAATTTACTAACGTATCCAACAGAAATTAAAGAGTTCTAAAATGAGATGATGGGGGTGGGGACAAAAGAGAAAAGGGGCCAGTGTGATGGCCCTGCAGTCTAAAGCACCTGCTTAGGAAAGCTTAGATGACACAGGGACCTTGGTTAGAGCCTCAGTTCAATTCCCAGGCAGCCCCATGCCCCCAGGACAGGCTGAGCCACCCATTAAAAAAAAAAAAAAAAGGTAAAAAAGTAAAGGGCTAAGGATGTAGCTTAGCAGTGAGCACCTGGCCCTGGGTTCAATCCCGTTCCAAAAAAGAAAACGAAACAAAAAATAAGGAAGAGCAGAAAGTATTTTCACACTCAAATCACCACCAGAGAGATTCTTTTTTTACTTCCATAATTTTGGGAGCTCTAATTTTTCTTAAGTATTGCTTAACCACTGCATTAAACAGGAAATTGCACTTCAGAGCAACACTAACATACAATGGTACCTTGGTCCATAAACTCAATCCTTTCTAACATTCTATCATAAACCAAATTGGACAAGAATCAAATCAAGTTCAATGGTCAGGGTCAATGCTGACTGTATGGGCAAATCTGATTCAGTTCTCATTGAATTCAGTTGGCAGCCAGAACTGTTGAAAGAGTTAAGACTGTGAGCTGAACTACCACTTGTGTCCCAAAATGATACTCATTGCTCACCCAAGAGATGTCTGTTGTCTGTCACTTATGCTAATGAGTATTTTATCACAACCTGAAATTATATATGACAGGCAATAGGCTACTCCTCTCCTTTATTTAAAGGTTTCAAGGGCTGGGAATTTAGCTATTGGCATGTGTCTGCCCAGTAAGCATGAGGTCCCATGTTTGTAACCTGGTGCTGCTACCTTAAAGAGGAAGAAAAACAAAAAAAAAAAGGGGAGTGGATCTCCTTAAGTCTAAAGATTTCAGACTGGGTGTGATAATGCATGCCTGTAACCCCAGCGCTTGAGAGGCTGAAAGTAGGAGAATCACTAAAAGTCCAATCTGTGTAATGAGACCCAAAGGAAGTTTCATTCACTTCATTGTTATAGCTTACCTACGTGCTTCTTATGGTTTTTCATCTTCTACAGGCTCACTGTGGTACTCTGCCACATACAGACTCTTGTCAATGTTGCTTGGGATAGGTTTAATTTCTGTTCCCAGCTGCTCCTCAATACTTTTCAGGTTGAAGCGATCATCATATGTGATCAAGTTGATGGCTAAGCCAAGATGACCAAAGCGACCTAAAGAAAGATGTTTAATAATTTTAAAAATGAGTTAAATACAAAAATCAACAATCACATCTGTGGCAAAAGTACACAGGATTAACGCTTCTCTCCAGCACCACTTTAACTTTAAGAAAATACTTATAATAATCTCCTTACACATGATTACTCCACAGTTTCAGATCCTACAACAAAGTAGTAATAGGTGGCTTTCTGTATTCATAAGATCTACATCAGTGGATTCAACCAACTGCAAGTAGGTATGAGAAAAATTCCTGCTGTATTGAACATATCTTTTTTTGGTCAGTACTTCCCAGACAAAATAATACAGTAACTACAATACTTAGTACAGTAACTTGTTACACAGTATTCTTGTTGTTAGGTATTGTATAAGCACCCATAGACTGATATTTGCAGGAAGTTTTGGAATCAGCCTCTCACACTGAGGAACAACTGCAAGTTTTTCTCCCCCTGCCCTCGCCTTCTTTTAGTAGTATGGGGAATGGAAACCCATGCCTTATGCATGCTTAGCAAGTACTCACCGAGCTATATCCTTAGCCCTATTTTATTCAAATGATAAAATGGATTTTCGTTTGAATCAAGTTGCCAAAATACACACAGTGAACAGTGTGAGACTAGCCTAAGCTACAAAAAAAGTCAGGGCTGGTGAGATATCTCAGGGGACTAAGCACCTGCTAAGGCAAGTGCAGGTACTGGGGTTCAATCCCTGGCACCACATGCAACTCCAACCCCAGGCCCACCCCTGGGTGCACTGGGACACGAATGTAATCTAGAGAGGCTGAAAACAGGATAGTAGAGTCTGAGCTGTGCAGGGAGACCCTGTACCAAATACATTAAAAAAAGAAATCAAATTAGTGTTAATAATTTACTGTTTGCACTAGTATAATGATTTCACAAAGTGCAAAATTTAAGGGCTAACCGAATAGCTCAGCATACTAAAGGGACTGTGGTATGCCAGCCCTGCCTCTGGGGCGCATTGAGATGTGACTTACTGAGCACTGTGGTGCAAGCCTATGTATTCCCAGGTGAAAACAGGAGGATCACTGTGAGTCTTATCTGTGTAGTGAGTCCCAGTAGAACCTACAAAATTTAGTGGTCATACTTAAACTCCAAGACTATCTCCTTTCTTTTCCTTACCTGATCTTCCAATACGATGAAGATAGGTCTCTGCCAGCTTTGGGAAATCAAAGTTTATTACCACATTCACAGCTTGTATATCAATACCTCGAGTAAACAGATCTTAAAGAAAAGAAAATTTTCATTACATTTTTAGATTTAAACATGCCTTTTGGTACCACAATCTTTTTTGTAACATAGGTACTGAGGATCACACCCAGAGCCTTTGCACTGAGCTATGTCCCCAGGCTTTTTAAGATTGAGATAGGCTAGAGATGCAGCTCAGCAATACAGCAGCACTGCCTGACAAGTACAAGGTCCTGAGTTCAATTTCTAGTCCTAGTAAAATAAAATTGAGATAGGTCTTGCTACAGTAAAATAAAACTGAGATAAGTCTTGCAAAGTTCCCCAGGTGCAGCCTAGACTCATGACACTCTTACTTTAGCCTCCCAAAATGTTGGGATCATAGGTATGCAATACCATACCTGGTCCTTAATATTTTTACAATACCTACCTCATAATGTAACCTAAGTTTGTTGATTTCACTCACTCAAATAAATTTGCAAATTACTGACATTACCTTTCATTTACTTTATCAGATACAATTTTGTGCTCACAAGTAATTTTTTCCAACCCCTATAATGAAGTTGTAGCATCAGAAGATAACTGTACAGATATAGAAAGACACTGTGACGGCAAAATATAAACTCATAATGAGTACCAAGAGTAACTATGAGTTCTTTTAGTCTATTTTTTAATTGTTAAATCAAAACTTATTTTCATATCAAGATTTATAAACTAGAACACTTCAAAAGGAGGTAATTTCACCAAACATTATGCTCCTTTAGAATTCATTCATCACACTCTGTTAAATGATGTGAAACAAGCCAATACACAAATCCTGTCTACTGTTTCTAGCCTCACAATTACCCTACTAGCCCAAATGAAAAAAAAAAAAAAAGGATAAGAACTAGGGTTCCAGTTGGGCATGGAGAAATACCCCCTATAATCCTATAATTTGGTATGCTGAGGCAGGAGGATCACTGCCAAGTTGAAGGCCCACATGAACTATGTAGCTATGTAGCAAGACCCTGTCTAAAAAATGAAAAACAAAAACAAAACAAAAAAGAAAGAACAGAACATCTGAATTACTATTCATACTTCAGTGTGTAAATAATTACTTCCTTTTCAGTCTGGCCCAAGGAAAGTATTATTCTAATACAACCTTGCCCATTCATTTACGTACTGTCTAAGGATACTTTTGAGCTACCATGACAGAATTGGGCATGTGTTAAAAAACACTGTAAGGGATATAAACTCTAAAACATTTACTATCTGGCACTTTACTGAAAAGAGCAAGCTTTGCCTTTGTGTGTTACCAGGGATGACTGAACTCAGGACCTTGTGCTTGCCAGATAGGCACTTATGCCACTGAGCTATCTCCCCAGCCCTTGTATACAAGTTCATTAATACATTCTGGACCCACTCTTACACAGCATTACTTAGTGACATTATATAACTTCTGAAAAATCAGAAATGAGAATTACTACTTGAAATTTACCTGAGACCAACAATGAAATGATTAAAATAAACCAAGTAACTAATGTAGTAATTCATATCAATGTTCAAGTTTCACTATTAGGCCCTGGGAATTTTCTGAATGGTAGGCATTAAACTGATGGTGCTACTTTTTGTGTACATTCTTTTCCTTAAGATTGTATTTCCAGTATGGAGATGCAAGGCAATGAATCTATCTGCTTCATCTGATCTGACCCCTCCATTATTAGACTAGTCTGCCTGTGGTGGGGGGGACAACTTTTAAAACACATGCAGTGGGCAGGAAAAGACAGCTCAGCAGATTAAGAGTGCTTAGGCAAGCACAGGGATATGGTTCAATCCCTAGCACCACATGTCACATGCTCCCCCTCAAGGTGTGCTGAGCTGGCCACTGAGACTGTGTGTGGTGGCGCACACTTGTAATCCCAGTGCTGGGAACGCTGAAAACAGGAGGATCATGAGTCTGAACTGATAAACAGACCCTGTAGCATTTATTTCAAAGTTGTTGTCTTGGGGCTGGGGAGATAGCTCCATGGCACAAGTGCCTGCCTGACAAGTGCAAAGTTGTGAGTTTGAACCCCAGTCCCACATTAAAAAGAGTGTAGTACAACTCACTTTATATAGTGCGCTCTCTTTTTTGTCTTTATGAGACAGACTGGCCTCAAACGCAGTGATCTTTCTGTTTTAGTCTTTAGATAGCTTATGTGGCAATCACTTTATGCTAAAAAAAAATCTCAGGGGCTTGCCAGTTAGCTGTCATTTAAGTGTCTGCCTGGGCAAACCCAGTCAGGTGCAGGACTGCAGTTCGGTCCCCAGCTCCACATGCTATACCAGACGTGCCCTTAAGGCAGCCTGAGCCAGCCCTGCCACCCCCAAACACCAATCTCAAAACTACTTTAAGGCTAGCCCTGGTGGAACATGCCTGTAATCCCCATTGCTAGAGGAGGCAGAATCCTGCCTGGGCTACAATGTGAGCTCAAGGCCAATGTGAACTACATAGAGACCCTATATCCAAAATAGATAAAACAGCAGCAGCAACAACAACAAAAAAAGCCTACTTTAAGAATCAGATTAAAAAAGAACCAGATTAAATATGAGTGCAAAAACAAGTCTTCGGTAAATGTGGATATGGGTTCAATTTCAGAAGTTTAGAAGAGTTCAGAAACTCTATCTATGTGACACAAGTATGCTGAGCTACATGGTAATCAACTCCAAAATGGGGAGAAAACCAACAGGTAACAGAAATACAAAAATACTTACCAGTGCAAACAAGATTGCGGCATAAGCCATTTCGGAAATCATGAAATACACGATTTCGGTGCTCCTAGAGAAAAACCCAATATATGTCATTTGATTAAAATCTATACATAACACAAAATTTTCATTATTTTTCCTAAGCATTTCTTTATGTCCCAAATCTATCTAGACAAATGATACATGACTTTAATCTTTTTATTTATGAGACAAGGTATTTAGTACAGGGTCTACAAGGTCTCACTATACAAACCAGACCCATAGTGATCCTTACTGTTTTCAGCCTCCCAAGTGCTGGAATTATAGGTGCATCCGACCATGCAGTCTCAATCCTCTCAGCATGCCCTGGGGGTGGGGCCAGCACAGCCTGTGTCTGCCTAAGCAAGTGCTTTAATCAGCTCAGCTATCTGACCAGCCAAGAATTCTTTCTTAAAATCATGCACCTTTCTGAGTGTCACAAAATCATGTCTTCCTATCTAGAATGAACCATCCTTTTGCCCACTGCAAACTATGTTTATTTTTTAGCTTAACTCACATAATTATTACCATGCCTCTTTTTTATTTTATTTATTTATTTTTTTTTAAATTTATTTATTATTTATTTATTTATTTATTTTTTTTTTGCCTTTTTGAGACAGGGTTTCACTATGCAGTTCAGGCTGGCCTTGAGCTCAGTTTTGTAGCCCAGGCTGGTCTCGAACTCACAGGGATCCTCCTGCCTCAGCCTCCCGAGTGTTGGGATTACAGGCGTGAGCCACCACGCCCGGCTAGTTTTAGAACTTTTGTTTTTATTTTTTAAATTTTTTTCTTGTTTCACAACCTTTGTTTGTTTATTCACTCATTTTTATGGCTAACTCAGCCTGCCCCGAGGGCAGGGCTGGCGCAGCATGTGGTGCCGGGGATCGAACCGCGGTCCCTGAAGCTGCCCAAGCTTTCCCAAGCAGGTGCTTTAGACCACTGAGCCATCCCGCTGGGCTCGCTTTTGTTTATTTTTATGGCCAGTTCAGCCTGCCCTGAGGGCAGGGCTGGCGCAGCACGTGATACTGGGGATCGAACCTTGGTCTCTGCATCCGCCCAACCTTTCCTAAGCAGGTGCTTTAGACCACTGAGCCATCCTGCCGGGCTCCAACATGCCTCTTTTAAGTAACCTTTATATAGTAATCTAAAGCTATACCACCGACAATGTCCACATAGTCACCTCTTCCTCAAGCAGCACAGAACTGTATTACCACAAGGATGAGTCTTGTAGTTAAGATTATTATATTTATTTATTTTGAGACAGGGTCTTGCTATGCAGTTGAGGCTGGCCTTGAGCTCATTTTTGTATCCCAGGCTGGTCTCGAACTCGTACCAATCCTCCTGCCTCAGCTTCCCGAGTTCTGGGATTACAGGCATGAGCCACCACACCCGGCTTATTTTTTAAACCTTTTATTTGGTGCAGGGTCTCACTACACAGCTTGGATTTGTAGTGCTCCTTGGGTCTCAGCCTCCCCAGCACAGTGCACCTGAAGTTCCCAGGCACACAGTACCAGGGACTGAACCTGGGTCCCTATGACTGCCAGCAACATGTTTAGACCACCAAACTATTTCCCCAGCCCTAAGATTACTTTTAGAGCAACTATATTCACTTTATTATAAATAAACCATTCCATATGATTAACAACTATTAATCTCTTACTGCATCTAATTTATAAATGAAACTTTATCACAGGTATGCATATATAGGAAAATCCCCCATCATATAGGTTTGGTATTTGCAGCTGCAGGCATACATCAGGAATATCTTGGAACTTTTCCTCTTTGGATGAAGGGAGACTTTTTAAGGATCAGTTAAAAAATCTATGGCAATGTTTTCTGTAGTAAGTTATTTACTTGTATAATACAAAAAGAGATCACTACCCACAGTTACACAACTGAGTACTTATAGTATAAATCTAAAGATTTCCCAGTAAAGAAAACTAAATTTCACTTTTTGTATGACTCCACTGCTTACAAAGTACTATTCATATAGTTTCAATATTCCTAACAAACTTGTAAGGTACAAATAGGTACTAATACCCCTATTTTAAGATAATTAAACCCAGGGAGTTAGCAAAAAGATTTTAAAAACCCAAGTCCTTCTATTCTACTCACCTGCCTCATTTTAGCATGAATATAGAAGCAAGAATAACCCAGCTGAGAAATCTTCTTGGCTAGTAATTCAACTCGCTGAGAGGAGTTACAGAAAATAATTGACTGGTTTATCTGAAGCTGAGCACAGGGAAAAAAAAAAAAA
The DNA here is from genome assembly GCA_004027025.1 of Myocastor coypus. Lineage (NCBI taxonomy): Eukaryota > Metazoa > Chordata > Mammalia > Rodentia > Myocastoridae > Myocastor > Myocastor coypus. The sequence goes on from PVJA010026495.1 coordinate 17,869, forward strand.
AAAAAAAACTTTATACATCTTGCCAAATCTTGAAAATATTAACTGGTAAACAAGAAATGTTAAGAACAGTCTATATCCTGTGGTGGGAGAGATGTGGAAGATTACAAAATCTTTAACTATAAGGAATAATATGGCCCAATGAATAACATGCAGTGAATTCTTATCATATACATTGGTATGTTCTATAAAGTCATTACAAACACTGAAGCAGTAAATACAGAAACATTGCTTCTAGGAAAAAACACAGATTTGTGTAAGCTTTTGGCTACAATCTTTTTCATCAATAGATCCATATATAATCTTCTTTTATGTGTTTCTGTTTTACAGTATCTTAATACATACATAGTCTAAACCACTCTGATTCATATCTGCAAAAAACATACATCTTCTGTGCAAGGCTCATCAGTTTTGTCCTTAGAAGCAATGGGCAATACTTTAACACCACGTGCAGGAACCACTTTAAACAGTGAAATCTTCAATAAAAAGCACAACAATCTCAAAAACCTGACATCACAACTGTAAAAGTAACACTTGTTTGCTGTATGAGAATCAAGGGCAAGAAAGCAGAATATCATCTTCTTTGAACTCAGACAAGTCAGAATTTTTACAGTACAGCACATGTTCATGATTAACTGAAAATGACAAGTAGGTAAATATAGAACTGAATGAGGTCAAATTTTTTTGTCTTTTTGAAACGGTCTCACTATGCAGTTCAGGCTGGCCTCAAACGTGCAAGGATTCTTCCTCCTGTCTCAGTCTCCCAAGTGCTGGGATTACAGGAATGTACCACAACACCACACTTCAATTAAGACTGAAGTATTAAAACTTCAATCTAAATCTAAGTTGTTATTTTATTTTTGAGGTGTCTTTTTGAAATAAGGTCTTGCAATGCAATTTAGGCAAGTGCTGAACTCACTTTGTAGCCCAGGCTGGTCTAAAACTCCTTACCAATCCTCCTGCCTCAGTCTCCCAAGTGCTGAGATTACAGGTGTACACCATCACACCTAGCTAGGTTAAATTATTTCAGAATAAAATTAAAGTGTCAATTACAAATAAACTGAAGCTGCCTTTTAAAAACAAATTTTTAGGAGTTGGGGAGATAGCTCAGGGGCATAAGTGCCTCCCTGGCAAGTGCCAGGTCCTGAGTTTAATTCCCGGTTCACTGTTTTACTGAGATTAAGTGAGCAATGGTCAGTGGCAGAAAACTACTTTCCCTGGGGCTGGGGAGACAGCTCCCTGGCACAAGTGCCTGCCTGGCAAGTACAAGGTTGTGAGTTTGGGGGTCGGGGGGGAAGAGACTACTTACCCTGGAGAAAAGTGTATTGAGGCAGTGTACTTTTTGGCGCTCAGTTACATATGCGTAGTACTGGGTTACTCCCTTCAACGTTAGTTCCTCCATTAGGTTAATCTCATAGGGTTTCTGCAAATGGGAATTCTGAAAAAAAGGACAAGCCTATGCTTAAAGCAGAATTTTTTCTTTAATCTCAAAATATATACATTTTTATCTGATAAACCTGTTCAAAAGATACACTTTTCTTCAAGATAACAAGTTATATGAGGGGCCTGGCGGGATGGCTCAGTGGTCTGGAGCGCCTGCTTGGGAAAGCTTGGGGAGCTTCGGGGACCGCGGTTCGATCGCCGGCACCACATGCTGCACCAGCCCTGCCCTTGGGGTGGGCTGAGCCGGCCATAAAAATGAGGGAATAAACAAACAAACATTCTGAAACAGGAATAAAATAAATAAAATTTAAAAAAAAACAAGTTATATGAAAGACAAATTATGGTTAAGGTGTAAGGTATTAAGATTCAGAAATGCAGGTAGATTACTTTGTTTTGGAGGTAGGGTTCTGTAGATACTGTAATTAATTTACCCTACTAGCACCTACTGGTTATGTGATCCTGACACCAAGAGCTAAGCATAAGCAGAAAGCAAAATTTGATCCATTTTATACTGTAGCTTTTATTTTTACTTACTTACTTATTTATTTATTTATTTACCTTTGTTTGTTTATTCACTCATTTTTATGGCCGGCTCAGCCTTCCCCGATGGCAGGGCTGGCACAGCATGTGGTGCTGGGGATCGAACCACGGTCCCTGAAGCCACCCAAGCTTTCCCAAGCAGGCGCTTTAGACCACTGAGCCATCCCGCCAGGCCCCAATATACTGTAGCTTTTATTTTTTTATTTTTTTTTGTGGGACCAGGGTTCGAACTCATGACCTTGCACTTGCCCAGCAGGCACTTGTGCCTCGGAGCGATCTCCCCAGCCCCTATACTGTAGCTTTTAAAAAGGAGTATGTTTTGTGTGGTGGCAAACATTTATTTATTTATTTATTTATTTTTAAAATTTTATTTATTTTTTTCTTGTTTCAGAACCTCTGTTTGTTTATTCACTTATTTTTATGGCTGGCTCAGCCTGCCCCAAGGGCAGGGCTGGCGCAGCATGTGGTGCCGGGGATAGAACCGCGGTCCCTGAAGCCGCCCAAGCTTTCCCAAGCAGGCGCTTTAGACCACTGAGCCATCCCGCTGGGCCCCATGGCAAACATTTGTAATCCTAGAAAATTCTAATTCAAAGGGCTTAAGCAAGTGGATCACTTCCAAGTTTGAGGCCAGCCTGGACTCCAATCTCAAAAAAAAAAAAGTGAATGTATAAGCAGCTGAAAAAGAAAAAGCCAGACATTAAAGTAATTTAACATAAAGTTTATGCTGCTATTAAGACAGAATTTGTTATTGTGTCTAGTCGTCATCCCAAAGCCTCATGTAAAAATCATGGAGCTTTCAAGTGTGCTGCTCCAGGGGTGGGGGCCAGGGGACCAGGGCAGGGCTTGAGGGGTGGGGCCAAAGAGACACAACAGTTAAACTGACAGCAAGCGTCACTCCCTACCCCCCAGGCCTGGTGGCCTCTCGGAGAGGTATGGAATCAATCATTCTGAAAAAAGTGGCACAGTATCTCGAAGTCTTGCTATGTAATTCAGGCTGCTTTAAACTATGAAACCTCCAGTAACTGTGAGCTAAATAAACCTTTCCTTCCCTAAGCTTGCATGCTGGTTATTTGTCCCAGCAATGAGTACCTAAGACAGAATTAATGGATAAAAGGATACACAGACAACAGGATGGTACTGGTTTTAACTATAGATTTACACTTACCATGAATTTTTGCACACTAAGAGGGAAAGTAGCAGAATATAGTAAAATCTGCCTGTTTTTAGGTAATGTGAGAATAATATCCTCCATTATCTGCACGAAATCCTGTGACAGCAGCTTATCTGCCTGTAACACAAAGACAATTTAAGACAGTAAAATGTTATCTTAGTCTTTGGTTAATATATGAACAAATTAAGCATAAGCCAGTATCTATAGAATGATCTTGACTCATAAGCAACAAATTCACTCCAATAGACACAAGAGTCCAAAGGAATACAGACAAATTCTAACCCAAAGGGAGAAAGCCTATATTACTCATCTTCTAGAGGAAAATAAAAAGCTAGACTAGTGATAGTGAACCTTTTAGAGCTTTCAATGATCTGCATTATCGAAATAGCAGAATGTATGCCACAGGTTTGTCAACACTGTTCTAGACTCATAAAACCCCTGTTCCTCCAATAGAATTTTAATATGATTCCCATTGAAGTTCTGGACGTCAAACTATTTGAACTGAAATATCTCCTTTATTCACTAGCTATATGGGGAAATCTACTTAACCACTTTGTACTTCATTTCCCACAAGTATAAAATTGGGCTATGTATATACCACAATTATTACTTTATGAGATAATTGCACCTTTCCAGGATTATTGTTTAAACTAAAAATGAGAAACATGTATTTAGTGTTTGCACATACTGACTAATGTTAATTCCTGGGTTTTCTTTTCCTCTTTTTTTTTGGCAGGTTCAGCCCACCCTGAGGGTGGAGCTAGTGTGGCATATGGCGCCAGGAACCGAACTTCATTCTCCTGAACCTGCCTGAGATTGCTTAAGCAGGTTTAGAAGCAGCTAAGCTATCTTGCCAGCCCAATTCCTGTGTCCTGTTGAAGATACAAGTCTAATCAAAACTAGACTTGACTCATGCTAGTTATGTGGAAAACCAATTAAATGAGAAAGGACAAACCGGGCATGGTGGCTCATGCCTGTAATCCTAGCACTCAGGAGGCTGAGGCAGGAGGATTGGTGCAAGTTCGAGACCAGCCTGGGCTACAAAAGTGAGCTCTAGGCCAGCCTGAGCTGCATAGTGAGACCCTGTCTCAAAGACAAAAAAAAAAAAAAAAAGGAGAGAGAAAGGACAAAACATTTACAACACTGATAAGCTACACCTTTAAAACACTACTAGATCCTAGAGATACAGTTAAGCTCTTAAAAGGTGCTTATAAACAGGTGAGATAAACATCACAGCATATGCGACCAAAAATCAAACAATACATAGTATACATAAAATGAGGGAAGATAAGACTTTTTTTTGTCTTTTTGAGACAGGGTCTCACTACAGCTCAAGCTGGCCTTGAGCTCACTTTGTAGCCTAGGCTGGTCTCAAACTCTCACCAATTCTCCTGCCTTAGCCTCCCTAGTGCTGGGATTGCAGGTTTGCACCACCACACCCAGCAAGACATATGCTTTCAAAAAACCTGTGAGTAGACTTAGAATGAACTTGGCTTTAAATCACTCAGAAATTCTTCAAAAAGTATAAAATTAAAACCTATTCAGTAGCTCAGTAGAGTTAAGTGCTTGCCTGGCAAGTGCAGGCTCCGCAGTTCAATTCCTGGTACTGTAATCAATTAACCAATCAATCAATTAATCCTATTCAGTATTCCTGAGAAACATGTTTTTTTAAAGAATTTTTATTTATTTATTTTGTTTCAGAACTTTTATTTTTGTGGCTGGCTCAGCATGCCCTGAGGGCAGGGCTGGCGCAGCATGTGGTGCCGGGGATTGAACCGTGGTCCCTGCAGCTGCCCAAGCTTTCTTAAGCAGGCGCTTTAGACCACTGAGCCATCCTGCTGGGCCCCAAGAAACATGTTTTATAAAGAAATTAAGGTTTTTGGGTCCGGCGGGATGGCTCAGTGGTCTAAAGCACCTGCTTGGGAAAGCTTGGGTGGCTTCAGGGACCTTGGCTCGATCCCCGGCACCACATGCTGCGCCAGCCCTGCCCTCAGGGCGGGCTGAGCCGGCCATAAAAATGAGTGAATAAACAAATAAAGGTTCTGAAACAAGAAACAAATAAATAAAATAAAAAATTCTTAAAAAAAAAGAAATTAAGGTTTTTTTTGGGTACCGGGGATCAAACTCGTGAACTTGAGCTTGCTAAGCAGGCACTTATACCACTGAGCTATACTCCCAGCCCAGGAAATTAGTTTTAACTGAGCAATTAAATGTCTACTGAAAAAGTATCAACGCAAACACCTTTTGGTTCATTCACTGGAAATTTTAAGCAAAACTTAAAGTAGGATGGAATGGTATCTTTGCAAGTGAAGGGACATTACCTCATCCAATACTATCATCTGGACATGATCAACCTTTGCTACTCCTTTCTTGATAAGATCCAGAATTCTGCCAGGGGTAGCGATTATCACGTGCACTACACAAGATTTAGAAAACATATTATTCTTACTGATTTTAGCTGGACAAAAAAAACACCGTTAAGTCTATAATGATAATTATCCTTTATCAGACACTACTGTAGAGGTACTACAAAAAGATAAGAGATGGGTGTTAGACTATGCAATATACAGTATTTCCATTTCATCTTAAGATAGCTAGGGAATATCTGCTGTTCATTTACCTCTTCATGTAGTGGGCTATAGCATCCCAAATTACCTTCTCCAAATAGTGGACATACATGCTTGTGTTAGAACCCGTAATAAATACTAGAAGCTCCATCAGCCTTCTGACAGAGAAACGCCTCCAATATAGAGTAATGATGTTCAGGAGATCATACAAAATGATCATTTAAAAACAACTGCAGTATGTAGGTGGGTGAGACAGTTCAATGGACTAAAGTGCCTGCTTAGGTAAGCTTAGGTAGGTGCAGGGACTGCAGTTCAATCCCCTGCATTATATGTCGCCCCAAGGCGGTCTGTGCCGGCCAGAGTCCAGGCATATTTGTATATGCCTGTACTCCCAGTGCTGGGGAGGTTGAAAACAGGAGGATCACTACGAGTCTAATCTGAGACTCTGTAACAATCAAATACATTTAAAAAAAACGACGACTGCAGTACACTCTGGGCATCGTAGCACATGCCTGTAGTCTCATTTGGGAGGCTGAGACAGTAGATTACCATCAATATGAGACTTGTCTGGGCTGCATAGTCAACTGAAGGCCAGCTGAACTGCACAGTAAAACCATGCTTTTAAAGTTTAAGAAAGATAAAAAACCGCAATTATATAATACAAAAAAATATAACATACTAATCAAATGATACATATAAAACTAAGGACAATTTGTATACTTTATCAAAGGATTGCATTTCTGCTGCCTTTTTATATGTGATATAATACTATGGTGATCTTTTCATGAAAATGACTATAGATCAGCTTTTACTTGAGGGGTATATGGAAATCCATTTACAATATTACAAGACACAGATTCAGATTTTCAATACGAGCTACATCACATCAAAAAGCCTTATAGAGAGCCGGGCATGGTGGCTCATGCCTGTAATCCTAGCACTTGGGAGGCTGAGGCAGGAGGATCTCTGTGAGTTCGAGACCAGCCTGGGCTACAAAAGTGAGCTCAAAGCCAGCCTGAACTGCACAGTGAGACCCTGTCTCAAAAAGCCAAAAAAAAAAAAGCCTTGTACATAACATCTTATATTTACTCACTTTTTCAAGATTCTTAAAAACAAACATTTGCAATCTGAAGTATACTACCCATTTCCCACAACAGAAACCAATTTATACGCCCACATTACATAAGATAGTGTTTCTAAAAAATTCTTTTTGTTTGGATATAGTGCCTTGCTACACAGTTCAGACTCATAGCACTCTTCCTGTCTCAGCCTCCCTACTGCTGGGATCACAGGTGTGAGCTGGTATAGCCAAGGTTCAGGGGCCAGCACGGCATGTGGCAGTAGGGCTCAAATTTGGGACCTTGCACTTGCCACAGGTGCTCAAGCCATCAAGTTATCTCCTATTTCTACAAATTATTATTATCCATTACTAAAATTTAATACTAGAACAATTAATATTGCTTTAAAAATCACTACTGGTTGAATATCCTTTCAATTATTGATTTCATTCCTTGGTCAACTTTCATTATATTACTGCAGTATATCTGTTCCTGAATTCCTTTTGATTAAATTTAATCCATATAATTTAGATATACATAATGAACATATTCATTATAGGGATGTTCCTTTTTTTGAGACAGGGTCTCACTATGCAGTTCCGACTGGCCTTGAGCTCACTTTGTGCCCAGGCTGGTCTCAAACTTGCAACAGTCCTCCTGCATAAGTCTCCCAAATGCTGAGATTACAGGTATGCACCAATATGCCTGGCTGTTTTTTTTTTTTTTTTGCGGGGGTGGTGGGGTGGTGCTAGAACCAGGGACTGAACTCATCTTCCCAGCCCATTCCTTTAAAAATAATCTTCAGTCCTGTATTAAGAAGTAGCACTGGTGACTAAAACCAGACCTACCTACACAGCTTCAGTTCTTACCTGTATCATCAAGCCTCATTATGTCATCCCGTAAATTGGTTCCTCCTGTGGTTGCCATCACTTTGGCCCCTCCCATGTGTTTGCTGACCTGGATGCAAATTTGACTGACCTGTAGAGCAAGTTCTCTAGTAGGAACAATCACCATTGCTGGAAGATATCAAAATAGGGAAAACAAGAACAATATATTTTAAAGAAGCTACAAAAAATAATGTTCCTTCCTTGTCAAATACATACTTATTAAAAAGTCTGATCATTACCCGTCTAGCATATCCGTTAGTATTTCTAAGAGTGCTAACACTTGTTTGATAGTAAGATTCATTAAACACCATGGTCGGAAATCCCCATTGTCCAGGTTCTATTTACATTTTATGAAACTATGGTAACTATATATTAAGAATATATGGTAACTATAGATTAAGCTACAATTTTGAGAAGTTGTGGGTGAATCTTTATTAGCTTAACCTGGGTTCAACTACAGAAGTTTGTTCTCTATTGCCTAAGCTCTTAAAATCCCCAAATCACAAGCCTTTAAAGGCAAGTTGTTCTTCATGTGTCTACAAAGAACTCTGCAGAAACACAGCTGTAATAAGAAATGATTCAGTTCCACAATGCCTAAGAAGCAGTATCAAATATTTAACCTAATAATTTAGCTTTCCTCTTTGCCTATATTATAGGAATGTTAAAAATATTATATAAAAGTACTCTGAAAAATAGAAATCTCTTTGTTGGGAATGATCTTCACAAAACATTTTGGTCTAAAGTTATGAAAAGAATCATAATACAGGGGGCCCGGCGGGATGGCTCAGTGGTCTAAAGCGCCTGCTTGGGGAAGCTTGGGCAGCTTCAGGGACCGCGGTTCAATCCCCGGCACCACATGCTGTGCCAGCCCTGCCGTCAGGGCAGGCTGAGCCGGCCATAAAAAATGAGTGAATAAACAAATGTTCTGAAACAAGAAAAAATAAATAAATAAAATTAAAAAAAAAAAAAAAAAAAGAATCATAATACAGGGCTGGTGAGATAGCTCAGTGGAATAAGCACCTGCTTAGCAAGTCCAGGGACCAGGGTTTGATCCCTGGCACTACATGTCACACGGGCCTCATCTCCACTGACTGAGACCAGGCATGTTGGTGTCCATGTCTGCAATCCCAGTGGTGGGGAGGCTGAAAATAGGAAGATTACTATGAGTCTCAGCTGCATAGTGAAACCTTGTACTAAATACAATAATAACAATAACAATAACAATAATAATAATAATAATAATAATGTCTTAGATTATATAAATTCTGACAAAGAGGATAAAATTATCCTTTACGTAGCCTCAAGGTTTAAACTAACATGTTTATTTTAAAACAAAACTCTGCTCCAACTAACCTTGTATATTGTCCTTCTTCAGGTCTAGCCGTTCAAGTAAGGGAATGAGGTAGGCACCGCTCTTGCCTGTTCCATTTTTTGCTCTAGCTAAGATATCCCTGCCAGATAAAGCAATGGGAATGCTCTCCTCCTAAGAGACAAAACAATATAAAATTATTGGTCAATAAAAGCAGTAAAAGCAATCTCTTATCTAGAACACACTTAAAAGATACCTCTTGAAATGCTTTGAAGTCTCCTGTAGTTGTACTTTACGTTAATAGCAAAGCCCAAGGTGAACATTATCATCTATCCAGATTAATGAGAAGTACTTACAGAGTTTTAACTATTTTTGGCTATACTGGGAAATTTTTCTTTAAAGAATTTTTTTTATTTTACTTTTTTTCTTATTTCAGAACTTTTTATTTATTTTTATGGCCGTTCAGCCTGCCCTGAGGGCAGGGCTGGCACAGCATGTAGTGCCAGGGATCGAACTGTGGTCCCTGCAGCTGCCTAAGCTTTCCTAAGCAGGCGCTTTAGACCACTGAGCCATCCTGCCAGGCCCCTATACTGGGAAATTTAATCAGGGCCTAGCCTTTGAAAAAAGTGCTTTAAAATTTTGAAATTGTTCACAGAGTACTTTTAAGTTATATTACAGTGTAGTAAAAATTGTAAAATTAAAATAGAAATGAAGCCAGGCGTGGTGGCGCAAGCCTGTAATCCCAGCACTTGGGAGGCTGAGGCAGGAGGATCAGTGCAAGTTCGAAACCAGCCTGGGCTACAAAAGTGAGTTCAAGGCCAGCCTGAACTGCATAATGAGACCCTGTCTTAAAAAAAAAAAAAAAAGAAAAAAAAGAAATGAAGAGCCATACATAAATAGGACTTAAACCAGCATAAATAATTCTAAGAAAAGACTAACATATTTCAATATATGGTATTTTCAAAGTACTAAGCCACTTTCATCATTCAAAATTCACTGGTTGGGCTGGGGGTGTATCTGTGTGAAACAGTGCATACCTAGCATGCATAAGGCCCTGAATATTGAATTCCAGCACCCAAACCAGTACCACTGCAAAACTGAAGGTTGACTACACAAAACTCACTGGGTGTGGAGGTGGTACATTCCTATAATCCCAGCACTGGGAGGCTGAGGCAGGAGGATTGTTATTCTGAGTTTGAGGCCAACTTAGGCTACATAGTGAGACCCTGTCTCAAAAAAACCAAACCAAACCAAACCTAAACCTAAACCTGCAAAGTGTGTGTCTTTTAATAAACTCTGTTCTGAATGAGATGTGCTCAGTTGGGGACTCAATTCTATTTCAGTCATCTTACTCCATGAACTCATCACTGGTAACAACTTTTCATTTTCCTATTTGTGTATTTTTGCGGAAGAAAAAGGTAATTCCTACTGAGGAATACAGTAAAGGGTTACCAATCATTACTGAAAATTAAAGACATAAAGTACACAGAGAGAAATTTAAAGGGAGAACAGGTACAAACTAAGACAAAACAACACACACAATACTTGGCTCTAAAAAGCTGAGTATGGTGGTGCTGGTGCATGCATGTCATCACAGAACTCATCACTCGGGAGGTTGAGACAGGATGATTATTGTTAGTTCAAGATCAGCCTGGTCTACAAAATGAACTCAAGGCCAGCCTGAAATGCATAGTGAGACCCTGTCTCAAAAAAGACAAACATTTGGCAAAACAAAACAAACAAAAAAAAGCCTCAACAAGTCATTATACTATAACTTGCTCTTGAAAACTACCAGTCAGAAATAGGCTCTCAGGTGTAAGTTTATCAGGGAAAAATATACTTAGAAGGATACTTCATCTAAAAGAAACTATACAGCACTTGAAAGGCTGAGGCAGGAGAATCAATGTGAGTTCAAGACCAGCCTGGGCCACAAAAGTGAGTTCAAGGCCAGCCTGAACTGCATAGTGAGACCCTGTCTCAAAAAGACCAAACAAACAAACAAAAAGAAACTAAAGTTGTAAACTTCTGAAAACTTTTATCAATAAAATATATCCTGCCATCCAAAATTTGAATGATTAAAAGCCAGCTAGTCAAAATTTGTCTTTTAACTTTCAATCCTAAAACTGCACATATCAGTTCAAAAACATCATTATATATTAGTAACAAAATCACCATCAAGCTGGGCGTGGTGGCACACACCTGTAATCCCAGCACTCTGGAGGCTGAGGCAGGAGGATTGGTGAGAGTTCCAGACCAGCCTGGGCTACAAAACTGAGCTCAAGGCCAGCCTGAACTGTACAGTGAGACCCTGTCTCAAAAAGACAAAAAAAAAAAAAAAACCAACCACCATCAGATGCTAAATGATCCTGATTCTATAAAGTAGGCTCCAGATAAAAATGGTAATAAGATTTGAACTGACACCTATTAAACTGATATTATAGTTTAAAATTAGTAATTTTGAACACCCATGGCTTGGTGATACAAGACTAGAAAAGTTTAGTATAAGCAATGACTACTGGTAACTTTTACCATTAAATAAGACATAACAGTCTGGGAAGCCACTCTTCAGAGTTTTTTGGTTTATTTTATCCTTTGCAGATCTGGGAAAAAGAAGTATTTACAAAGGCATCCTTCCCCTTTTCATCTCAAAAACTGAAAGCACAAGAATATTTGGAATTTTTATTTCTTTCTTTCTTTTTTTTTTTTTTTTTTTTTTTTTTTTTT
>PVJA010026496.1:0-29587 GCA_004027025.1 Myocastor coypus
TGTTAGGAAAGGGGACTGCTGGTGTCTTACGCTGTGGGAGCCTAGGGATGGCTCCAGGAGTGAGGTAGATGGAGCCGCACCGTGGCCTCTCTGTGACGAGACTGTGGAGTCTCAGTACTGTGGAAGCTTTGACGTGCATTGGGGTGAATTTAGATGAGCACACAGCGTCTGCCATTTTGCTTTTTGGAAGAAAACAAATGTAGCTCTTCTGCTGTCATGGAAAATTTGTTTTTTAAAATACAGAACAGTGGCCATGAAGAGAACGCCAGCAACCAAGGAAAAATATTGCCAAACGATGGACAAGAGGCTGTTGACAGAGTGTGGGCTTCGCCACGAAAATCAGAACATATTCTGCAAGTGAGCACAACAGGAACTCAAAGGTAAGCATGCGCGTTCATCCCCGCCTGTTTCTGAGGTCAGTTCTACGTTTCCTCGCACGGCTGGTATACTCACAGACACCCACGGTTTAGAAATGTGTGGCACCTTAACACCATTTCAGCTTATCTGGGCTGGCGTTCCCCTGTCCGCCTGGCTCAGCCTGTCCATCTGTCCTGACAGCCACGCGTGACAGATTAGCCAATGAGCACCATGTAATGTTCTTGTGAAGGAATCAGCGCGGAGCTGGGTGCGGAAGGCCGGCCTGAGCACTGCTGCCTACAGCACGGGGAGAGGGGGGCAGGTGGCACCCTGCTGGCGCTTCGGCCTTTCCTGACGTGAGCTCAGCTGTTCTCCTTGTAGGAGCAGCGCTGGTCCTTCCTTACGCTGAGCCTGGCTTCCCAGCTGCAGACCCCTCGCCCTCCTGTCACAGGCTTCCTGGCTTCCACGGCTGACCTGTGGGCCTTCCCAGTGCAGATCCTGGATGTGCATAAGATGTTCTTGCGGGCTCCAGGCCTCCAGCCGCATCTGGGGACATTGCCACGGCTCTGGGTTTTCAGCTGGAGTCACTCAGGACCTTGCCGCGGGATCCAAGGCCTGAGCTGGATTCTTTGGGTCTCTGGTGAGAGATCTCTTGTCTTCCTCTGCATTTGGCCTTTTGGGTGAATATTATGAAATAATCCTATGAATTGTGTGTCCGGCATTGCTGCGCCTCCCTTGCAGGTGCTGGCCACAGCAGCCTGCGTCCTCCGCGTCAGGGCTCCCCTGTGTGGCTCACTTTACTCGCCTAGTGTGGAGGGCGAATGTCTCACGTGCTCAGCCACCAGCTCTGCGCTTCTCCTCTGCCCAGAAAGCATTTGGGCCCCGTTTACTTTTCCAGCTCTAACCCACTTATTGGCCAGGCCATCGTAGCTTTCAGAGACTGCTTTTACAGTGGGAGTGGGAGGCTGAGATAACTGGGGATACTTAATTAAATGCCATATTTTTTTCCATGAATCCCCACGGTGCTCTCATGTTTAATGATGTCTTAAGCTTTTATAACTGCAAGATGACTGGTCCTGAACTGACTAGCAGGCAGCTTTGTCACGGAGACCCGTCTGTCCTGCAGGCCCAGGGCTGCTCTCAAGGGGCCCAGCGTGTCTGTCGGTTTTACAGCATGGGAAGCAGCTGGGAACGGGAAGCCTGCTCACGGCGCTGGTGCTGTCTGCAGGCCTCAAGCCCCAGATCCCCTCGGCTGCCCTCACGGAAGCCCACTGAAGGCCCTACTAGGAGAACATTAATATTCCCAAGGACACTTTCCCCACATGGACACTAAAACAGACTGGCTTCCCAGTACGGAACACACTGAAAGAAGTGCTTCTGCACACCTGCCTCCAAGGATGCCGACAGTGTCTGCTCCTGCAGGGGAAAACAGACCAACCCCTGCCATTGCCACAGAGGCAGGACGGTGGCCTGCAGCGCCCCAGCGCTCTTACTAGGTTGCATTTGCCCCAGGCCAGCAGCAAGCTGGGTGGCCACTTCAAGAAGTACAGAGCCATAGCCCCACCAGTCTTGTATTAAGTAAAAATGGTCGAGGTTAAATAGGAAATGTGTGCGCCTGTGTATATACACAGGGTAGGTTGGATGACTCCTGCTCATTTCTACTGGCCTATTAAGAAGGAATAGTTGCTACTTAGTTTTTTCTTCTTTATAATTTTTTGACCGATTGTGCACGTTTGTATCTGATAATCTGAACAACTAATTTGAAGATAATTAGATAGGCCATGCAACAACCACAGTTGAATTTCTATCATTTTGTTTAGTAAAATTTTGTGTCATTTCTAATACTTTGCCCCCTTATATACTTAGTACAAGGTCTATAGGATCTCACTACACAGATTGGATTACAGTAGTTTTTTTCTATTTGTTTTTGCTTTTGCCTTTGGCAGGACAGCGGTTCAAACTCATGACTTCACACTTGCCAGGCAGGCACTTGTGCCGCTGAGCTATCTCCCCAGCCCCCTGGATCACAATAGTGATTCTCCTGCTTTTCCGCCTCTCAGGCACTGGGATTATAGACACATGCCACCGTGCCAGGTCTCATTTGCTGTCTTGGTGTGCCCCAGAGCCAGGCTGGCATGGCAGGACCAGGGAGAACCCTGGCCCCAGCATCTGCCTAAGCAGGTGCTTTAATCTCCTGAGCGATCTGGTCAGCCCTCCAATGCCTTTTAGGTTAATTTTTTCACTAAAAAGAAAAAGAACATAGCCCAGGCTTTCATGACATTCATGCATTTCTTTATAGAACTCTGTTTTATTGAGTGTTTATTTTGTATCAAAGATGGTGCTAATGGTGGTGAACTGAGAATTCACCTCTTTTAATTTGTTTTTGGGTTTCTAAACCAGGGAGAGATGTACCGAGGGTACCAGGCTTGAAGGGCTCACAGGGTGGCAGCGGGTTCCAGGTGAGGGGTGTTGGAAGGGACAACCAAGGCCTCTGAGAAGCGAGCAGAGTGGGCGCCGGCCTGTGGGAGGGCACACAGCGCAGGCGCGGAATGGCTGCTGACAAGAAGCAGGAGGTGCCAGCTGATCAGGTGGCAAGGAGTGGGCATAGCGTATTCCACACAGAATGTCTATTAGGCTACGAGCACTGTGAGACACTCTCAGAAGAAACTCTTCACTTGGCTCCACTATAGACACGGAAAACAGTTGAAAAACTACAGCCCCAAGGAATTACAGCCGAAGAGTAGGAATCTGAAAAGCACTGGCGGTTTCTGGTTTCATTATTTGGCAATTCTAAAGTTACTATAGCTATGTCAGAAGCTGCGACACCTCCTCTCTGGCCTTCAGTGCTCTGTACGTTGGTGAATAAACATCTTTTAGGAGTGTAGCCATCAAGAACCTGCCCACTTGCTCCTTGTCCCAAGCCCCCGTGTTCCCAGCGTACAGGTTAATGTGTGTGGTAGACACTGTTAAGCTTTTAATGGCCATTTATTTATTTCTGCAGTGTGTTCATTCAAATGTTTTCACTGAACACCCAGACATTTATTAGTCATTTGTTTACCGTGACACAAATTTATGAAGCTATTAAACGCACCATCTTGGCCAGCTGTCTGAGAAGAGTTAGGGCACAGCCGAGCAGACCACTTGGAATTTGGTAGAAGCTCATTCCAATACTATTAATTCTGTTTATTAGAGCACTGAGATGATTCAAGTAATCACACAGGCATAAAATGCTGTCATGAGAACCTTGCTCCCTGCAGCAGGAGAGGCTGCGGCTTGGAGAGGACAGGCTCCGGGGGCACAGGGTGACTGCTCCCCGTGGGAACCACTGTAGAAAGTGTTACCAAGCAGGAGGGGTGTGGAATGTCCGCGTGCCACTCTGGGCATGGCGTTTTCTTCAGGGCCCGTGTTTCAGAGCAGCCGGCAGGAGACAGCTCCACGGCACCTTCTTCAGGGGCTTCTGGAAGCCTCCTGCAGCGCTAGTGTAAGCAGCCCCTGCTGATTTCCACAGCTAAGAAAGTGTGGACATTTACAAACCAAGCAAAAGGCAAAATCATAAACTATGCAAGCCAATAAATTTGCATTTGAATCTTACGTCTGGATCCTGCTGCGTCTCAGTTTGTCCTTGCCTCAGGATCTGCAGTTTGATGATGAGAAAGACATAAACGAACTCTGCATAGCCATTAGAAAGTCTGGCACCGTGAGCGCAAAGCGCGTAGAATAACGTGTAGCATGCCAAGGACCCGACTCATATGAGACGCTAGTCCCATCGTCATCCTCACCTCTTCAGCATTGCCTTCCCAGGGTGATGCCGGAGCCTGGTGATTCGTGTACTGCCTTACGAGACATGGTACCTGGCAACTACAGAGCACCAAGAAGTGTTTCTCCAGACGGAGCTAAAGCAGGATGACAATTTAATCGAATATCTGCTTTTGCTCAGTAATTAAGTCAAAGCTCCTGTCCTTCCTTTAAGCCTCCAAGTGGCATTTCTCTGCTGAGATTCTGAGCCCTGGATTCCACCACAGCATGCAAGGAAAGCCAAAGCAGTTAAGTAGGGGCGCCCCTCCCTGGCCACGCAGGGGCCGCAGATCCACCCTGGAATGTTAGTACCTTTCCTTTCCTCTGGAGCTCCGGCTGTCACGCCTGGGCAAAGGCCCAGAACTGTGACGCCTGCACGCCTCGTTCCCCACTGCCCTTCCCTTCCCCGAAGATCATCTCCCTGCGTTCTTTGCTAGCAAGTGGAAGTCATTCAAGGAGCTAAGATGTGAGCTATGAAAGAGCCTCCAGGGAACGGAAAGACAGCAGAGAGGATGGAGACCGAAACTGACAGCGGCTTCGAAGCATTAGCAGGGGCGGCTAACGTGGGGCAGCACTGGAGCCCGGGCACCCTGAATCAGAGCCGCAACCAGCATACCCCACAGGGACCCGCCTCAGGGACTCTTCTCTCACTGCTGAGATAAGCACCTGACACCCAGAAATAAGGAGGGAAAACGTTTACTCAGCTCACAGTCAGTGGGGGTTTCAGTCCATACTCAGGTGGCTCCAAAGTAGGGTGACACGTAGACCTTTCATGGAGGTGGCAAAGAGCAGGAACAAAGGGCAGGAGCATTGGCTACAGAGAGCAAATCTCTCTCTGTCTCTCTTCCATGACGTTCAGGCTCTCTGCCCCAGGCTGAGTGTGGCACTCACACCCACAGTCCCAGCAGTGCTCAGAGCCGTGAACCCAGTGGATCATGAGCTAATCACAAACTCTAGAAGGAAGTCCACCCCTTACTTACAGGAGGCTTTGGAGGATGGCTAGACACAAACCATAACAGGATTCCAGATCCTCGCTTGGGCAAGTACAGGGCGTGGAGGCGCAGAGTGTAGATAAACCCTGGGCTTTCACGGTGCTTCGGGACGGCCTTGCTTCTGCTGTAAAGCAGAGCTGCCCCTTCCAGTTCTAACAGGCCCCAGGGCCACGCATGGGGCCCACAAGCCGTCTCTGCTGTTGACTTTCCACAGCTTCGAAGCAGAGCTAGAATAGGGATGGCCCAGTCGCAAGGGTCTCCTTGGGTGAGTGACGATAACGCTAACTAAGCTGTTACGAGAGAGAGGGGCAGGGAGCCGCCGCTCCTCGCTCCTCAGGACAAGGGTTCTCCCAGCAGTTCCTGAGAAGCCAGATCTCCTTGTGAGCGGCCTCACTGCTAACGCCTGCTCTTGCTCTTCACACTGTGAGGCCAGGAGGCCCGGCTGCCCTCTCTGCTCCGCATCACTTGCCAGTTCTCGTAATCCCGTCTGACGACTAAGGTGGGGCTGGCAGGGAGAGGAGAGGCAGTGCGAGAGCACAAGGGCTTTTCGGAGTTCCTCGTGGATCACCTCAGAAGGCGCTACAGAATGTCCTTAGCTTTGATGGAATCGCGTCACTGATCAACTCCCATCTATGAGTTTTTTAAGCTATGGTGTAGAATTTTTCCGTTTTCAGGTATGCTCTGGAGACAAGAACCAAAGTCTACTCCCTACCTACTGTTACGGAGCTCTAATGTGAGACCTTAGGATTCATGATTATAACTTGCTTAGTTCTTAATAAGAAAGCTACATTTTTATCACTGATATAAGTAAAGAAAATAAATGTAAAGAACCATGTATCAGGAAAAGGTGCGAGATATTTTTTATGGTGCTGGATAACCACAAGTTAAGGTTATAGACAGAAACCAGAATACATCAGCCGGTCTCATTCTGAGGCAGCATCTTGCCTTACTGAGGGCCAAGCAGCACTTATCCGGACAACTCTTAGTCTTGGGGCCTTAAAAAAAATCCTCAGTCAGAAACTCTGGATTTTTATTTATCTATCTGTTTGTTTATTTTTGTGGCCAGTTCAGCCCACCCTGGGGGCAGAGCTGGTGTGGCACGAG
Source organism: Myocastor coypus (assembly GCA_004027025.1). Taxonomy (NCBI): domain Eukaryota; kingdom Metazoa; phylum Chordata; class Mammalia; order Rodentia; family Myocastoridae; genus Myocastor; species Myocastor coypus. Next base: position 6,249 of record PVJA010026496.1, read on the forward strand.
GTGCCTGGGAATCCAGCAGTGGTCCTTGTGCTCTTGCCTAAGCTGGCGTTGTAGACAGCTGAGCTATCGCGCCAGCCCCGGATACTGCGGAAGCTGTCACTTCTTAGTGGCTCTGTCTAGACTTCAGATGATCAAAAGGGCATCAACACAGGCACACTTATGAAGGTTTTAGTCACCATTTTCCAGCAGAGTGGTAGAGTAGAACTTACCTTCTGGTGGTGAATTTGAGTGGAAACAGATCGGCTCCTTGCTCGAGTGCGCCTTTGTCTGTGCTTCTCGGCACGATGCTCTGTTTGAGGACGGGTATGGTGAGTTTGCTGACTTACCTTCATTACTTAGCGTTCTGTAAAATGAAGATGCTTTTTTTGGTGGTTGTTTTTGCTTTTGTATTTTGTACAGGGCATACAGGGTTTCACTATGTACACTGGACTCATGGTGATCCTCCTGTTCTCAGCCTCCCAAGAGCTGGGATTACCAGCCCACGCTGTCTCAGCATGCCCCAGGGGTGTGTGCTCTGCTGACGCAGGTGCTTTTGTCCACTGAGCTATCTGGCTGGCCTTGGAGACAATATTAACGATGGTTGTTGGTGACCAGCTTGTCCCAACTCATCCAGGACTAAGGAGGCTCCAGGATAGGAAACTTCAGTGATGTGGATTAGCTGACTGACAAAAGCTCTATGGCTTGCCATCATAGAGGAAAAGGGACCTTTTCCTGAAAAAGCATAAGAGCAATGGAAGTGACTTTCCTTTTGATAGGTGGGGTGAAAGAACTAACAACTCTTAGACATTTCTGAAGAAGGAACATAGGGGCTCACCACACGACCAGCTGCGTGGCACTGGGAAGTGGCCGGGGGCGACTGTGGCTCCTGGCTGGCTACTCACCTGCTTCACAGAAGTTTGTTAGCACAGTGGGGGAAGGCGGGGGTGGGGTGGGTGCAAGGCTCTCTGGGCCTTTCAAGTCCCATCCTTTTACCTCCCCGGTGAAAGACCTAAAACAATTAAGAAAGTCTTCTCTACTCCTCTGCCACGGTTTTGGATATTCCCGCTTGTGGCATTAGTAAGCTATAAATGCAATGACAGTTTCCTACAGCCCTGAATTTGCCCAGTGGTTGCTCATGCTTTATTTTTTTGTTTTAAAATAAACCCTTCTCTGGTTTTCCAAGCCATTTCACCACTACTCAGCTGGTAGAGCCTGTGGCCCCATCCAGATCTCCCTACGGCTCGGGCTTTTCAGCCCAGGCTTTGGGTTCCAAATCTGACATCTTGTATGTGGCTTGATCCCAAATCATGCATAGTCCTTGGAAAGGGGAAATGTAGAGAAAAGATTGTCCCTGCTCGAGTTCAGGAGTGGAACCACTGTTCCTTTTCACTCTGATTAAGAAGCACAGGGGCCAGGGATGTAGCTCGGTGCTATAAGCTCCTAGTTAGCGCAAGGGCCTGGGTTTCATGTTCCATGCAAAGGAAAGAAAAGAGCAGCAGTGCTCCCCACAGTTTATGGAAAACGGGGACGGAGGACACGGGGGCTCCAGGCTTGCAGGGTCGCAGGGCTGCTGTAGAGGGACGGCACGTACACTGTGGAACGCAGCGGAGGAGGGCCGCCGTCCAGCGAGCCCAGCCTCAGCCAAGCGGGACGCCCGCTCGCCGCTGCGCATCTCCCCGCATTCTCGGGGGTGCGCCGAGGAGGACGCCACTGAAGGTTCTGTCCTCTGCTGTGCTGCAGAATGGCGTTCTTCCCTGCTCTTCTATCCTCTTGACCGCGAGAAGGAGGGGCTTCGCGCTTAGAACGAGCTCAGCGCTTTTACGTGTGGCTAGGCGTATCTACAACCACGGGCTATTTTCAAGCTTAGCTAGACATAGAATTGAAACACTGTCCAGCGCTTCACCCAGCAAGTGTGTCCCTGGACGCAACTGAAGATGGCTGAGCTGACGCGACTTCTGCTTGCAGAAGACACAGAAGTCAGGAAAATAGTTTTGAAACTTCGGTGTCAACAAACGAAAATGTGGATCCCTGAGGCGGATACCCCGGAGTTATGCTTCCCAAAGTCTAGGATGGACTCCGGAACTGTTAGCATCCTAAGTTTCCTCAGCAGTGTCTCCATGGGGCAGGGCTCCGCTGCGAGGGAGAGATAACGTGTAAGTGGGGGAGAAAAGCAGAAATATACGTAAAGGGTATAAAAGGAGGACTGGACTTAGGCGGGGTGGCCGAGTCGAGTTGGGCATGGGTTATCATCTGGAGGGGGCTGGGGGCAGAGCAGCGGAGGGGAGGCTGCAGCAGCGAAGCCTCAGTGCTTCTTGCAAGAGACGACGTCCTGGCCTGCGCAGCTGCTCAGCCCGCTGCAGCACAACGCTGGCGTCGCAGCGGCGTCGGGTGGCTGAGACCGGCGAGTCCGCACCGGCTGGCCTGCGCCACCGGACGCGAGCACCGCACAGCATCCCGTTCCACGAGTCCCGCACAATCTGAGCGGCCCTGGAGGCCGCATGCCTCCCTCAGTGCGCCGCGCTCCATCTGTTCCCCTCGGAGGCCTGCAGCAGGGCGCTCGCCCGATGGCTACTTCCCCGGAGAGGAGTCAGGCTGCTCCCCAGCTTTCTATTCTGAAGCCTCTGTCAGGCAGCCCGTCTCCAGTGTGAGCGTCCAGGTGTGGAGTTCAGGCTGAGCTTCTCCACAAGTGCCATTGTGTGTCCACATGAATACTGTCTTTCTGCGGCCTGCCGTGGCAGAGGGTTCTGTGTTCTCTGAAGACCGGGCACTGCACAGTGACCCTCTGGTCCACACCCCAGCCGGGATGCGGGGCCCACACAGGGGCAATGTTGTCACAGGCCCCAGGCAGCTCGCTGTGTCTGTCAGCTCTGCACACCCTGACAGAGAGTTCCCTGTGTCCTGACGGCGCTGTCCAGCTGAGAGTCCATCTGTCCAGTACAGCCATGGCGCGCCTTCACACCACGCCCCCTCAATAGGGGGCTTTGAGGAGCCCTGGATACACTTTGGCTTTGAGAGAGGGAGAGTGTGAGAGAAAGAAAGCAAGCCCACTGTGTAGGCTGGTAGGTCTGCCGCCATCCGAACGACGAGAGCTCGTAGGAAGAGAGCTATCGCCTTCCCTGCCACTCTCCCTCCCTGGCTCTTCCTCTTCGGCTTCCCTTTCCTTCTTTCCTTCCTGCCTCCTCTCCAGAGCATACCGGCTACTAGCAGGGTCAGAGCCACACACGGAGGTAGAAAACGCAGACCCTGGCTCCAAGCGCCCTCCGTGTGTGGGGCACAAACAGTTAAGCCAGTTACACTGACGGATGAGAAAATGCCAGACACTGTTTAAAGTATTTTGCGATAACCAACAGATTTAATCCTCACATGAAGATTATTTTGCAAAAATGGGGCAGTGAGGTACAGTCAGGGAAATAAAATTAGATTGGACAAATCTAGAGGGAATTGTTTAGATAAAGTGATAATTGTATAAAAATGATAGGGTCAGCGAGATAGCTCAGTGGACTAAGCACCTGCTTAGGCAAATGCAGGGACCGAGGTTCAATCCCCAGCACCACATGGCACACAGGCCCTGCCCCTGGGTGTGCTGAGCTGGGCACTTAGACCAGGTGGTGGCGCACACCTGTAATCGCAGCTCTGAGGAGGCTGAAAACAGGAGGATCACTATGAGTCTGAGCTGTGTACAGAGAACTTGTACCAAATACATAAAAACAAAACAAAATAGAGCCAAGTCTTAAAATGATAAAATATATACAGTATTCATATGCTGCTTATATAAAGCTTTATATATATTTATTTGCATCACAGTGATATTAGAGTGATATTCATTTCTATTTTCAGGGATTTATATTTTATCTAATGTTGTGCAATTGTGATACAAAAATAAATTCACATCTTGGAAACAGTTTTACATGGAGGAAACTTTTAAGTGATTCTTGGATATTTTTTCTACCGGGCATTAAACTCTGGACCTCACCATCGCCAGGCAGGCCCAGAGTAGGTGGTTCTTCTTGTGAATTCCCTGCTTTCCAGGCGCTACACCTGCCGCTTCACATCTCTGATCTGACAGGACCTGGCGAAGGAGGCGACTCCCCTTCTGCTCTCTTACCTAGCCTCAACTCAAAGTCTTCTTTCTCCTCATCTAGCCAGTTTCACTTGCAATGTAAGTGTTGTAGGCATCTGAATTACATATAAATATTGTAGGCAGTCGGACAGGGTCAGGCCCTCAAGGAGGCAACAGAAGCCAGGGCGACTGTACAGCTTTGGAGGAGAGAGATGCTCCCCGCTGTGGGCCCGAACTCAAGACGAAAGCGTAAGCATAGGAACGGGCACCAGGGACTGATATTCTCAACAGGTATCACTCACCCAAAAAGACCCTAAATGCGTCACTGTCTCAACGCCCCCCACTGGAAGAGACCCTGTCCTGTATGCCTGTGTGCTTGCCAGGTGACTCTTCCCCATTTGACTCTGATTTAATCAGTTTTGCCTGAGAAATGGTAAAACTGTAATCCTGTTGCCTAACAAGTTTTTCCCCTCCTCACCCAAGCGAGTTCCCATGTCTTCCCCACTGCCTGAGACCCGCCTCACCACACGATTTTCCTCTGTAAAACTTCCTGGAAGAGACAGCTTCCGAGGGAAGATTTTAACTTTTACTTAAGGTAAATAATCCAGAAGACAACATTGTGTTTGTAAAGACAATTATGGAGTCAGTTTTTCAATTTTGCCATATTCTATCTTATCCGTAACTTGTCGCTCAGAGTCCCAACTAAAATCAGGGCACTGATGCTTCAGGTGAGGGAGCCATGTTGTATCTTCAAGTCAAGAACGGCTTTCAATAAAAAAGATGCAGCTGTTCTGATGTGGAGCTTCACTCAACTGGATACCATCTGCTGTTTCCGGGATCAAAGGAGAGTTCCCAGAGGTCGTGAGGTCCAGGTCACTTCCTCCAGGCAGGGAAAATCTAAAGCATCAAAGCTAGTAATTACCTATCATCTTTCAGTAACGGGCACAAAATATCCCATCCAATTGGAACATGCACTCGTGCTGGTCTGAACCTCTCTTGATGCACATGGAGGGCGTGCCCTCTTGTTCTCATGTGGTATTTGAATATGTTAGAAAAATCTAACATTTGAGCATGTTTTGACTACAATTCTTCCAATCTGGCTACAAAAGCCATTCATTTTCACCCTGAAGTCAGTAGCGAGCCTCATGTTTAGGGCTCATTGGCAAAAGAAATAAATTCGGATTTTTCAAACTTGAGTTTTAAGAATTACCTATCATGAGGGTTTTAAGTTCTGATGAAGTTTTCTAGATATTTTCTCCTTTGTTTCTCCGCTGGTCAGGTAGACATTGTGCAAGCAGCAGAGTATGGATTTCCTGCCAATAGGGAGGAGGCAAAGCTCTTGAAGTTTTACCGAGCTCTAAGAGGCTTCAGCAAAGCAATCTTTCAGTTCAGATAAGGTAACCCCAGTCTGCAGTTGCAGCTTGAGAGGTTCGCAGGCTGGCTGTTTGCACTCCTGTTTACTTTTTGTCCCTTAATGTGGCCCAAAATGTCAGGGCTGTTCTTTGTGAGCAGCTGAGATAGCAGAAATGCAGGGTGGGGCCTGCAGGGTGGGAGACAAGCTGCCAGGTATGCATGGGTAGATGGGGGTGGGGTGAGTGGAGGCAGAGATCATGGATCAAAGAATCTACAGGTCCCCAGCCCCCCACCCCCCACTCCCCGCCTCCCACCCCCCACCGCCACACCACCAGCCAAAGAGCCTCTGGCAACTCTTTGATGTCCCGTTGCCCTGTGCTTCCCTAGTGGAGCTGTCACGGAGGGTGAGTGAGGAAGGACAGTTTGACAGGGAAAGGCTTGGGCCTGTGAGGCAGAGAGGCTCTTCTGAGCACCTTAGAATAGAGCCTTATGGGAAAGGCCCCTGAATTCCCGGCCTGCAGTGGCCTATGCTCTTGTCATCATCAGACAAAGCCTCAGTGACCTGGCCATCCCAACTTGCCGACGTTCTTCAGCAAACAACAGCAATGTGCTCCGGCTGGGCTCCTGTGTGAGCCGTGCTAGTCTACTAGTAAGTTATTCGCAGGAGTAAAATGTACCTGTCCACAGAGAGGGCTTGCTGGCCACTGTGTGCCCCTTCATCCGCTCCCGGAGTGCTACCTTTTTCTCTGATCCATGGTTCACGTTTTGTTTTCTGTAGTTCAAAGTAAGTGAGTGTCTTTCTAATGTTATGATCAAACTGCTGTTTTTAAACTTTTACCAAACTAAGTAATTCTTAACTGCCCTCAGGACAACAAAGCCATTGGTAGGACAACTTAGCGCCTCACGCGCTGTGAGTCCTTAACTCTCGAAAGGAGACTGAGATCATAACAGAATTGCAGACTTCACAGTGACAGTCCGAATCTCAGCTGATGAAAAGTGAAAAGCTTTCGCTCTTTTCTCAGTAAAGCAGGATGAAGGCCCACAGATGTGCACATTAATAATTGGTATGCAGTTTCTTTGAAATCAATGGCTTTTCTTGGGAGGTTAAATTGATAAGTTCCTTCCCCTTTTTTGATTTTTGATTTTAACGTGGGTCTGTCCTCCTGAACTTCTTTCTGGCTCCTTGATTTTCCGTAGTGCTTCCCCACGCAGGAGGGCTGGAGATGCCTGAGTCTCTTTTCTTCTTGACTAGGTACTATGGAAAGCAGGGAAGATCTGTAGGACACCTCGCCTGAAATTACAGGTGCCCTGGAAAGCTCCTGAAATTATGCTCATGTGACCAACCTGGCATGTTTACTTGACTATTACTATGTTGGTAAGTCAAGTAAATACTCTAAGAGAACAGCACCGTTGGTCTCTGGATAAACAAAGGAACGTAACTTCCTCACAGTGAAGTTGTAGCAAGTATCAGGACTACAGTAGCCATGTTTCATCCTACTTGCTCCCCAGAGTGCTTTCACTGTGGCTTCAGCCCATTCCTGGATGGCTAAGGTTAAAGGTTGAGCACAAGCGAAGGGTGCTAGGAGGCACCGGTGAGCTCTGCTCGGCTTGGGGCGTGGTGCGCCTGGAGGAGGAGTCTCCTGGGCTTCACTGGGGAAGCCTCAGTCCTGAGAGCCAGCTCAGGCGAGTGTCGCTGTGTGCTGCGGGGACAGCGAAGGCCATGTGGCCATTCTCGTTTTTGCTCCACTTCTTTTTATTAGTTTGTTAGTTTGAAATTAATCTTAATGAGAAATAGCAATGGGACACTTTCACAACAGGTTAGTAGGACAGTTACAATAATTAATACATTGCATATTATTGTCTTTGTAGTAGTAGGTCAGAGTACAAGATGCAGACATGATACCTTTTCTAAATACTATTAGTACAAATATTTCTTCTCATTGAACTAAGAGAAAGTAGCTGTATATATATATATATATATATATATATATATATTATGTAATATTCCATAATAGTAGTGGGTTATCAGCAGAATTGGCAATGTTGGAAGCTGTTGACTTGAACCTTTTATAGCTCAACATATTAAGTATATGGTTAAATTTCTAAATTTCTGTGTAAGATGTGTGATTATTTTTATTCACATTCTATAGGGATTTAAAGTTTAGACTATCAATAGCTGATGGAAAATACCTGTTCCATGTTATGTTTAAGGTGTTTGATATTCAGAATGATAATGATGTTAAGCTCAAGTGTATACGTTATACGGTAATAATACCATTAAGCTTTTCTTCTGGAGGGTAACAAACTTAAGTTTGTAGACCACAAATTAGAGAAAAAGAAGGGCTACAAGGTGGTCCTAGCCTCTCAAAGTCAGTGAGGACTCAGGACACAAGAGAACCTGTACCATAACACTCTATAACTTAGTGGTGTCCCAAATTTCCTATGCAAGGAAATTATGGGACTACAGAGGAAAGAGATCAACAATATATAGTGTGCCTGAGGAGAGTCACCTAGAGAGAAAATATTCTCTCAGGCTTTCACAGAGAGCAAATTGGTCAAGCAGTGGGCATGACTCATCCAGGTGGCTGAAACTGACAAAAGTTCTACAAACTGCTGTACATGGTTTCAGGGTAAATTCTGAGGGGATCTGACTTATCTTGTCACATGCAAAAGTTACATTTTTTGTTATATAAGTCTTGCTTTATCTTGGTCTTAACCATCCAGCAGAAAGTCTAACAACGAGCTATAAAAAGTAAAGCCATATCACTCTACTTTTAGTCTTCAAGGAAAGTGTTGAGATAGCCCTGTGTGCACGTGTGTGTGTGTGTGCATGTGTGTGTGTGTGTGTGTGTGTGTGTGTGTGTGTGTGTTATGCTAAGGGATAGGAGTACTTTTAAGTTATTAGTGGAAGCAATTTTCGGGGTTACTTTAGTGATTTTACATTCTATTTTGTAATTCTATCTTCTTCAGATAAGAGGTGTCTCACACGAAAGGTTAAGGGGGTTAAAAGTGATAGTGGGAATAGTTTAGCTGTCAAAATTTCTAGCAAGCATTTCCTCAAAAACCTTGCTTCAGATAGGAAGCATGATGTGGACTGAAGTAATAAGATACTGAAACTCAAACTGACATATTTCAGTGGAGAAACTGGGTGTGAAGCAAAACTTCCAGCAGTGCAGGCGTATGAGCAGTTGCGTAGATACTTAGCATCTTTGAAGAAAAGCCTGTAGAAATCAACGCGTTCCTTCCGACACCAGAAGTTTTAACCGGAATAAGTGATTAAAAAATGCACATCTTCATTGTCATGAAATGCTTTGAACCATAGGGAATAAGTAAGAGTAAAACACTGGGTGTTTCTGTGCTGATGTTTAAATGGTGGGAGTGGAGGGAGAGAGAGACAGAGACAGAGAGACAGAAACAGAGACAGATAGAGAGACAGTGAGAGACAGAGACAGAGAGACAGAGAGGCAGAGACAGAGAGACAGAGAGGCAGAGAGACAGTGAGAGACGGAGACCCAGACAGAGAGAAAGAACGGAGAGGCAGAGACAGAGATCGAGAAATGGGCAGAGCAGGGGTCAATGTGTGTTCAATTTCCAGCACCGAAACTGGGCCAAGAGGTCATTATGCTTGAAGATGCATTGGGTTGGTGGGAGCAGTCACCCTAGCACTTTTAGTAAATGTGACTATTTTTTAAAAGGAACATTGTGCAACCTATAAAAACAAACACAACAACAAAAAACAAAGTTATATGGAATCTTTTCTATCCCAATATTTAAAGTCAGTTAACGTTTGCTTGTTTGCTTGCTTGGCTGGTTGGTTGGTTGGTCGGCTGGTTGGCTTTGCCACATTTGCCACCCGCTAAAGACGAGGGGAACACACTGAAGACAGAGTGCTCCAGGGAAATGTGGGCGGGGTCTGGAGACTAGACTAGATTAGGTACCATTATTATCTTTCTTTCAAAAAGTGAGTTGAGGTGGAGGTTTACATCAATGTTAGGGGTACAGTGGTGCATAATGAAAGCAATTTTATTTTATGATGCTGAAATTACCAAAGAAACGAGAAATAAATATTTATAGACATTGTATGCCAAGGAACATCACTGTGCCATGACTATAGCAGTAAATGCAGGGTCCTGACGTTCCCTGGGATTTCCTATGAAAAATGGCTCCGGGGCCTGACCCTCGGAGCCCGCAGAGAGGGCAGCAGCGGGGTCTGGCCATGCCGCCCTGCTCTCCCAAGCCTTTATCTAATCTCTTTCTGACTAATGCTCAGGGTCACGCCTAGGATTGCCAGCCCATAAATATCAGAGATTAGCTGAGCCTCCCTGGAGAAATCCATCTCCCAGACATCAGACTCAGGCTGAGCGTGGGACGTGCTCAGAAACGCAGAGGCAGAGGCAGTGGCAGATCGCTGCTTTCCGCGGAGGACTTGAAGCTCTCCGGCCTCTGGCTATTTTCACTTGGGATATTTCTGCACCTGTAATGTGTCACAGCCCTATAAAAACGCTGAATATGTCATCTATTGATAACGGAGTTAAGTAGTCTGCACATGAACTCAACTTCAGGCCAGTCAGACACTGCAAACGATAGGCGTGGCGGTTACGCTCCGGTGGCCCCTCTAAGTGCCTCGGAGTTGGACGCCCATGGGCCGGGGCGCCACGGGGCCTGTGGACGCTCGAGCGCACCATGCGTAAAGCGTGGCACGGTGCTGGTGGCCAAGCAAATAGCAAAAAGCATTGAAAGGAGGGAGGAGAACTGCAGAAGGTGGGACTTTTGGCAAAGAAAAAGACACTGCGAAGCATCCCTGATGAAAATATGCTGGGAATAAAAACCAAGTCGGAGCGGGCCAGATGACTCAGCGGAGTAAAGCGCCTGCTTAGGCAGCTGCGGGGACTGGACTTCGATCCCCGGCCTGCTGCGCGCCCTGCCCCCGGCATGCGCTGAGATGGTGCTTGAGACTGGGCAAGGGGGTGTGCGCCTGTAATCCCAGCGCTCCGGAGACTGAACACAGGACGATCACTGCGAGCCCGATCTGTGTAGTAAGGCTAACTGATGATTAAAAAAATCCAACTCAGTTGAAATAATAAGGGGCCTAGGGAGATAGCTCAGCGGCCTAAGTGTCTGACTGACAAGCATAAGGTCCTGAGTTTGATCCCAATATCATAATAAATAAAATGAAATAAAATAAAGTGATAGTAAAGTAATAAGGGAGAAGCTTGTTTTTGTATACTTTCTTTTCCTTTTTTTGTATTATGGCCAGCTCAGCCTGCCCTAGGGGTGGTGCTGGGGATCAAGTGTGGGCCCTACAGTTGCCTAAGCTTGCCTAAGCAGGCCCTTTAGACCGCTGAGCCATCTCACCAGCCCCTGTATCCTTTCTTTTAAAAAATATTTTTTAGAGGCCCAGCAGGATGGCTCAGTGGTGTAAAGCGCCTGCTTGGGAAAGCTTGGGTGGCTTCAGGGACTGCGGTTCGATCCCCGGCACCACATGCTGCGCTGGCCCTGCCCTCGGGGTGGGCTGAGCCGGCCATGAAAATGAGTGAATAAACAAACAAAGGTTCTGAAACAAGAAAAAAAAAAATAAATAAAATAAAAAATATTTTTTAGGTTAAAGGGGAAAAAATAGAAATAACAATGAAAGACTTTCAAAACTGGTGAGTAGGAGAGTGGTAACAATACGTCACAGACTGCTCTCTTACTAGCAGTTATTCAGAGTAAAAGATGTGGGCAGGGCATCGTCTTCAACAATACTGGCACAAGCTTTCTTTTCAGGGAACTAAGAGATGCTGGCTGTTTAACTATCTTGTGTAAAAACGCACATTTTTTCTTCCCCCGCCCCTCCCCCTTCCCCCGCCACAGTGTGCCTTTTCTGCTGAGCAGTGTCCTTCTCACCCGTCATAGCCGCTGTGCGCTTCCCATCTTGTGTCTTTGCTCCGTCTCAGGCACCCAGGCCTGATTTATTTCACTTGTGAGTATGGCATTCTGTTGCATACATTTACCTATAAAAGTCCCCAGCTTGTCCTTCTTTATGGTAGAGTAGCACTCCATTTTATTAAAAAATGTGTATTTTTATCCTATTCCCCAAGATGCAAATTAAATCAACATGGAGATCCTATCTCACCCTAGAAAGAGTGGCTGTCATCAAGAAGTCAACACTGGTTGATGATGAAAGACACTGGTTGGGCTTTTGGGGGAAAAGGATCTCTTCTTCAATACCGGGGGAGTGTAGACTGGTGCCACCACTGTGAAGACCAGTGTGGAGGTTCCTAAAACCCAGGTCCCATTTGACCCAGCTTTTCCCCCTCTGAGTGTCTTCCTGGAAGAACTGAACACATTGCAACCATATGTAAGGCACCCATGTTCATGGCCGCCCAGTTGGTTAGCTGGCTCAGTGGTAGAGGAGCCTGCCTGATAAATGCAAGATCCTGGGTTTGAGCCCTGATACTGAAAGAAAGAAGTGGACAATTTGTAATAGCTAATGTTTTGGGAGAGACCCAAATGCTCACCAGCTGAAGACTAGAGACTTTCTTTTTAGTTCTGAGTTCCAGCTCTCCCTCCAGAAGGCAGTCACAGGTGGGTGCGTGAACCTATTTTGATATTCTCTCATGATAAAATATGCCCTATGGTTTTTCATCGTTGTGGGTATCTACTCAAGCGCACAAAATTACTCAAATATTTTAAAGGAATTTGGTTAACTTTATACAAGCATAATAAAACCTTTAGTACTATTTTTCTGCTTAACAATCTTTGGGTTCATGCATGCTTAAATACCTTTTTCAGGACAGACCGAATCTAAAACATCGTGCTTCTTTGTTCCTGGTTTTGTTTTAACTCTCCAAAATTAAATTAAACTAAACTAAATAGATAAAACCCTGTGCTTCACCACTGAGATTGCGTTTTTCTGCTAGGTTACATATGTGGTTGACTTCCACACATCTCAAAGAGTTTAATGACGGAGTACCTGCTGAAGGTCTGAGGTGGATTTAGCTGCACACATGCTGTGACCACTCCTCCACTAAGCCGCCGGGAAGTCTGTCTGTACTTGCCCGTGTGTGCACTGTGTTTTCCACACCACTGAGCTAGGAGGCGCAGGGCACAGCACCCTGTTCTTCGTTTATTTCCCGGGTCCCCGCTTCCGTCGTTGTCTGCGTCGAGCTGCGGAGCCTCGACCCCTGGGTTCCCAGCTCCCCCTTGTGTGCTCACCCAGCTCCCGGCGTCTTCTCACTGGCAGGCGCGTGCAGGCTACTGTCTTGGTTTCTAATATGTAGAAGCAGGAGCAACACATGGCGAACGAGTGTCTGTGTATGAGTGCAAATGTGTCCACCTGGACTCACGCTTTCTGGACATTTACCTAGGTAGGATCTGATAAACCCAATAATTGGGTATAAAGGATCTTGTTATACACGTGTGAATTTATGTTTTAGGAAATTAGTTTCTCAGAAGTAGAACTCTAGATTAAATGACATGCTTACCTGCAGTTCCACGAAGTCAGGTTTACTTTGCCAAGTTTATAGAAAACAAGAAATTCATGAGTAGGGCATGAACAGGGCGCTTACTCAAAACCTCAGGGGACTTTTCAATTAAGGCCATCTTTATTTCTTTCTTTATTATTATTATTATTTTTCAGAACCAAGGATTAAACTCAGGCCCTTGCGTTTGCCAGGCAGGTGCTAATTCTACTGAGCTATCTCCTTAGCCCCTTAATTTTTTGCCAATCTGAACAAAATACCATATATATATATATTTTTAAATTTATATTGACATGCCTTCTCTTATGCTTCTTAACAAGGTAGGTATCTACTCTGTCGTTGTTGTTGCTTTACTTTTGCCTTTAGTATTTTAGTTAATTCTTAAATTGACATTTTCTTAAACTTTATTTATTTATATTATGGCTGGCTCAGCCTGCCCTGGGGGTGGGACTGGCACAGCACCTGGTGTCGGGATCAAAGCACGGTCCCTGCATTGCCTAAGCTTGTCTAAGCAGGTGCTTTAGAGTGCAGAGCTATGTCGCTGGCCCTAAACTGACTTATATTGATAGCATCATACATAGTTGATGGGGTGAATTAGGCTATTTCATCCATGCATTGCCTGATGTTCTTTCTTGATGAGAGCACTTCAGACGTGTTCTTTTAGCAGTTTGTGTGCCATGCATTGCCGTACACTGTGGCCTGCAAGGCACTCAATGGTCCTCTAGCCTTGTGCCTTCAGTCTACAGAAACTCTGTCCACTGACCAGTAGCGCCCAGTCCTGCTGCCTCCTAACTTTCAATAACTTACTATTTTCTCCTCTTTCCTGTGACTTTGGTTTGGCAGAATCCATAGGCGAGATAATAAAGCATTCCTGTCTCGGGGCTTGGCTACGTTCTCTTCTCTCGACATCCTCTAGGTCATCGATGTCGCCGCAGATGACAAGGTTTTCTTATGAATGTTGCAGAATCTTCCACTGTGTGTGCTGCTCAGATTGCGAATCCATTCATCCCTTGACGGACACGTAGGTAGGTTCCTCACTGGGTCTAACCTGAATCTTGCTACAATGACATGGAGTGTTGTACCTCTCATCTGTTTTTGAATTGGTTGTTCTCTTCTTGGTAAGTTGATATCATTACATAGTTTCGATACAGACCCTTGATCGCCTACATGGTTTACAAATACATTACCCAATTCTACATGTTGTTCTTCACTCTACTGATTTTTCCTTGTGCTATAAAAACGCTTTGAGCTGATGTAATCAACTTTATTCTTGGTTCTGTGATCTGCACTTTTGGAGTCATTTCCGAAGACTCATCCTCTACACTAACATCCTAGAGGCTTTTTCCCTATGAATTCTTCTAGTGGTTTTAGTGTCCTGCCTTCTATTTAGGTCTTTAATATCTTTTCAGTTCATTTTTGTGTGGGGTGTGCGGTGAGGGTCTGATTTCCTTCTTTTGCATGTGAATATCCAGTTATCTGAGCATAGTTTATTGAAGACTCTCTCCTTTCTTTGGTGTGTGCTCTTGAGATTTTTGCCCTAACTCCTTTGTTCATAAATGGCTGGATTTAGCTTTGGAATGTATTCTGCTTCAGGACCTGCATGTCTGTAAGCCAGTACCATACTGCTTTGGTTATGGTAGCTTTGTAACAGATTTTGAAATCAGGTGGTGTGTTGCAGAGCGGTTATAGAGCCTGGTCTTGTGCATGGGCATCCTCAGGATGAGCACAGCTCGGGGATAATTATACACTTCACCTAGGGAGTGGTGGTGTTCTGAAGTGGCTAACCAGTGGCTGCTTCTTGTGAGTGCTGACAGGTGGGCATGGTCTTCAGTCTCCTACCCCTTTCTCAAGCTTTTGCATAGGCTTTGCTGTGGGCTACCACAGTGGCAGAAGACAGACAGCCATTTCTTCTATGGAGACCATGTTAGCTGCTTCCAATAGCTTCTGCTTTTTCCTTGACTACTTAATTTGGGTGATTCATTGGCATTTACATAATAATCATATTAATAGTAATAATGTCAGTACATAAGCTACCTGGTATTTATTACATGTCATGCCTCATTCCAAGGGCTTTATATATGCAGTCAGGCATCATTTAATGACGAGAAGTTCTGAGGAGTGCATTGGTAGGTGATTTCATCATTGTATGAACATCATAAAATCTGTTTGGAGAGGTCAAGATGGCTACAGTATTGATGTCAGGTCGTATAATCCCGCGGGACAACTTCTTGTGTGGAGACCAGCATACATGTAGTCTGCTGACTGACATGACATTGTGTCGCACATATTATTGTTCTAGTTGGGGTTTACAAAAGAAAAATATTTTGAGGGTAATCTAATGAAGGGCTCATAACTTATAGAATTATTTTACATTATTGTATATGATATTATGCTATATTATATATTATATTGTTATATTAGGCCCAAAGGATCAAATGCCAAAGGATGTTGGAGGTCTGTCCAGATACTAGAGACCCAAAGAAGAGACCCAGACTGGGTCCCATGGCAGCATCATGTTTGAATGCAGCTGAGAACCTGAGTCCCCAACAATGTCCTGCAAATTTGCATCAAGGATCTGCACAGAGAGGGCCTAGAGGTCAGTGGGAGAAACTAGACAGTCTGCCTGTTGGGTGGAGCTTCCGTGTGTCCCCGGGGGCTGAGAGATCTGCACTGGAGCCTGAAGCAAGGCCCAAGGTAAGGACTAGAGTCCCTTCGATGATTAGAACTGCGGAGCTCATGTCAGGAAAGACAGAGCGGCCAGCTTCTCCGCGAGGACCAACGACACACCATCTCACCCTCTAGTTCTCCTTCTATGCTACTGGCAGCAGGCCCAGGTGGGCCACTCACACCCGAGCCTTGCTCCTCCAGCTTAGCTGGGTCTCACAAGTTGACCACTAGTTAATCTACCACACCATATCAATACTACTTGGCATGTCACTGATAAAATCTGCACAGGAATATTTTAGTTGTTTAAAATGTTTTGATGTGCCGGCCCTGGCCCTGGGGTGTGCGGAGACAGCAACTGAGACTGGGCGTGGTGATGCGCACCTATAATCCCAGCTCTAAGCAGGCGGATCACCCACGGTACAAGTCTCTTAGGCCCTCAAACTTTATCCTTTTCAGTTTTGAGACTTACATGATATTCTTTTCAAGAAGCCAAATGCATATTGAAAATAGCTCAGCTATATTGTCCTCTTCTTAGAGTGGTCTTCTGAACTTCCACTCTAATTTGCTAGTTAGTTTAATGATTTCAAAACAGGTCATTCAAATTCAAGCAGAATGCAACTGTTCAAATTTTTTTTTTCCTGCTGAAAACAGCCTCCAAAGTATTTGATTTCAACCATGGCCCCAGAAATGCTGCTTTTCCTATGTAAAACTGAAAGGAAAATCGCAGTACAGAGAGGGTTTACAAATATTTTGCATTTCCTCTAGAACTCATTTGAACTCTTGACTCTGGGTGTTTGCAAAAGAAGCGCAATGCCAGAAATAGACTCCTCCGTGAGGCCAGGAGGAGGGCAAGGGCTTTCCTAACTTCTCCCTCTGTTCCCGGTAAGGCAGGAGCCTTCAGGGTGAGAACGACTTTGATCCCTGTCCACAGTGTGCCCTGCACCTTTCTGAAGAAATGCCCTGCACAGGCGATCGAGCATCCACCCTGAAGGAAACTGGGAGAAGAGGACACAGGGCCACCCTGCGATTGCCCGCCCCCTCCCTCCCTGCGGCATGTGGCTGTGGCCATGCTGTCAGTCGGCCGCTGGAGGCTTTCTTCACTCTCACGCTCATCTGAGCTCAACCCCTGACCCTTGCATCTCAGTCCCTGACCGGGGACCTCTCAGGCTGGTCTCTCCTGTTAGGCTCCGCACCACCAGGGCCAGCTTTCACGTTTGAAGGATTTTTTTTTTTCCTCAGGTGTGTTGGTTCGCATCACCCTTCCCGAACGTGTCCCTCTTAGGGTTGAGGTCTCTCAGTGCAAGCCATGCTTGCTGACGAGATGGCCCCATCACTGTGTGCTACAGCAGACGAGGTCGGACTCTACACAGGATCTTAATGTGAGCTGCTAACATGAGAGGTAGAGAGGCCAATGTGGTACCACGAGGATGCTTATGAGCGTCTCAGTTCGAACATAAACAAAAATGCTGCAGAAACTGTCACTTTAAAGTACTTGTGTTCACAAGCAGTTGGGGGAATGACCAAGAAATGATTTTTTAAAAATGTTAAGTAACTCCACAGAGTATCCCTTGGATGAAAGTTGCAAAGTTTAGATTGCCTCGTAGAATATGACTTCCTTAACTAAAATTCTGATTATATGTTATATTATTCATTACCTAAGTCATTGGATCTGACGTGTTAGCTCCTGACTATAGGAGAATCAACACCCTGATGACCAGCACTGGCCCGTTTCTGTAGTGACAGCACTCTGCAGGTGACCAATTTGCGATGACTAACATGTTGTTACTAAAGGAAGAACTGGAAAGCACAGGGCCATCGCACGCAGCACATGATGTGCTCACCAGGCGGGCCCAGTAGACACGAAATCTCAAAGCAATAAGGAAGTGTAGTAAAATAATTAGGCTCTCATCAGTTTGAGCATTTTTATTATTGTACAAGCATGAGGACTACCATTACTATGCATAAAATTAGTCAAAAAGATAGAGAAGCTATACTTTTATTTAGTGTTACGTAGCTCAGCTGCACAGTGCCTGCCTGGCAAGTACGAACCCTCACTTTGATTGGTAGTACAAAAAGAAAAGGATAGAAAAGAGACATTTCTATGTAATGTTATGCATTTCATTGTAAATTCGTAAAATTTAATTTTAAAAAATACCCGTTTGACTACTACTACCTTGGAAAATGCCTGAAAATTTAAGCACTAATTCTTGCAAGTTGGAAGCATATAGATCTCCAAATAATATTGACCCAATTAAAACTATACCCAGACACATAATTATCAAGATCCCAGAAACTCAGCACGGTAACCGTATACTAAAAGCCA
This sequence comes from Myocastor coypus, assembly GCA_004027025.1. Classification (NCBI taxonomy): domain Eukaryota; kingdom Metazoa; phylum Chordata; class Mammalia; order Rodentia; family Myocastoridae; genus Myocastor; species Myocastor coypus. Next base: position 24,094 of record PVJA010026496.1, read on the forward strand.
CTAGAGAAAAGAAACGGGTCATATTTAAATGAAAACCCATTAGAATAAGGGCAGATTTCTCTTTTCAAATCATCAAGTCAAGAAGAGCACGGAGCAAAGTACTTCAAATCTTCCAAGAAGACAAATTCCAGCCCAGACTGCTGTACCCCGCAAAAAATTCTTTGAAGTATAATGGGGAAGTGAAATACTTTCATAACAAAGAACAACTAAAGAATTTCAGGGATGACAAAGCCAACCCTGCATAGTTAACTGAAAGATATTCTAGAGAGGAATCAAAATGACCACAGCTCCATAAAGGAGGATGGAAAGAACCCATCAAACAAGGCAAATAATTAAACACAGGAGAAAAAGAGGTATGCAGTCTTGTAACTATTCTTTTGTATACAGCAGCAGAATATATCCATCGACATATTCTACAAATGGACCTCTCCTGCATTCTATGGGTCATGATTCTCTCTGGGTCTGCAGGGTGGACATCAAGGAAATAGTAGTAGCTCAGTCCCACAAATGACGCCTGGCCACCAGTAAGTGTCATGGATACTGTCTGTGTCTGCAACATATTACAACTCTGTGTGATACTGTATTGCCAAACTGTTAGAAGTTCTGGTCGTATGTTTGCCATTCCAATATTTATGTTATATTTTATTAGTAGTAATTCTTTACTACCATGGAAACTTTTTTTAGTGCGTATCTTTGTATATATTCACCTATTGAAATACTATGCAAGTACTTTGAATTGATTACAGATTCATACATATGATATACAACATTCTGACCTCTAAGTTAGACTCATGATTTGATTTGAATTTTGGAATAATGTTTTGAAATATTTAATTTAATTTTAATTAATTAATATTTAATTGATTTTCTGAATGTTGTTTAATTATACTTTTTGTTTTATGATTTATACTGTATCTCTGACTTATAATCTAGTTATAAGACATGGTATGATGTTTTTTCCTAGTATTAGAAACTTGGTTATTTTTGTTTGTTTGTTTGTTTGTGTGTTTATTTATTTATTTTTATGGCTGGCTCAGCCTGCCCTGAGGGCAGGGCTGGCGCAGCATGTAGTGCCAGGGGTTGAACTGCAGTCCCTGCAGCCGCCTAAGCTTTCCTAAGCAGGCGTTTTAGACCACTGAGCCATCTTGCCGGGCCACAGTACTAGAAACTTTAAAAAGGGGAAAAAAAATATGTACAAACATAAGGATACATACATATAGAATAGATATATAGCTGCTAAAATTTAATTCATTGAGAATAAAAGTTTGTACTAATATTGTTTAGACAAGATACGAGGTCTGTACCTTGTCCTCTGAATAACTACTATAAAGACAATGATATGCATGGTATTAATTGTATCCATCCTACTAACTTGTTTTGAAACTATTTCATTGCTATTTTATCTTTTTTTTGCTCATTGAAATGAATTAAACAAAAAACAAACAAACAAACAAAAAAAAGAATCCAGCGAAGGCCAGAGCAGACATGAGGAGAAGGCCCACGCCTAGGATGTGAGGTCTGGCGGGCTGCGCTGTGGGTGAGACTCATGTCCTGCCTACATAGAACCGACTGATAGACACTGAATATAAAGAGCTTGTGCTGAGGGTGTCAGGACCCAAAGCAAATGTCTGAAACCTAAGCATGACTGAGGGATATATATATATATATATATATATATATATATATATATATATGCATCCTATTTACTTTTCTCTCATTGCTGGGACAAAATATCAGACACTCAAAGCTAAGCGAGGACAGGCTTATTTGGCTCACAGTTGGTGGAGATTTCCGTGTGCCCTTGACTGGCTCCAAGGGCAGCAGCGCACGGTGGCGGAAAACAGCAGAGAGCAAAGGGAAGCTGAGGCAGCCAGCAAGCCCCTCCCCTCCCTTGCACTGTATGCAGGTTACTCACTCTAGGGTGGGTGTAGCACCCACGCCCATTGTCCCTGCATTGGGTCACGAGTTGGTCACAGCCTCTGGAAACTGCCCCAATGTCTGCATGAGGCTTTGGTGGACACCTACACACAGCCCGAACAATACGGAATCACTGAGGAAAAAGACACAAATGGAGATGAGGGCTTGGGACAGTCCTGAGAAACATCAGGGGAAGATTCTGTTTTATACAGGTTCTCCTTTTCAAGTCTATGTATTACTTTCTCAACAGCGGTTTCAGTGGCGTATCCAGGAGGATAACTTTAGTGGCAGGGTAGTGAGGAAAAGCAGCATCAGAAAAGTTAGTGTATGTGGATATTTTGGGCAGATTTAGTAACACTACTACTACTATGACTAATAATAATAACGAAGGAGTAATCCAAGTTGTTTTATGAAAGGTGAGAAAACAAGGGCAGGTTGTGTTCAATGCCATGGTGCCCATGATGCCCATCGTGTGGTGTGAGAACCTGGGGGCATGGTGCTACCTCCAGGGACAGCCACCGGGGCAGGAGGTGCAGAGCAGGGCTGCCAGGCAGCAGAGCTCCGACTCTGCCGTAGGCGACAGAGCTTATGTCATGTTTTTCTAGCATGATGCTATACGAATAACCTGGTATCTGATTGTAAGTCTCAGATTTAGCAGCCAAAAAGTAATCCCTTTTCATTATGGTTTACACCTTATTACAATTTTCGTTTAAATTCTTTGGGTGTTAGGATAACACAGTTTGGTAAGGGAAAACAGGTAAATCAATTAGCTAGTGTGTGTGTGTGTGTGTGTGTGTGTGTGTGTGCACGCGTGTGTTTTAGGGAAGGGTCTACAGGGTGTTCAGGTTCTCACTACTAGATCGGACTCATTGTGATCCACCTGTTTACAGCCTCCCAAGAGCTGGGATTACAGATGTGCACCACCATGCCCAGTGTCAGTTGCCATCTTAGTGCATCCTGGGGGCGGGACCATCACAACAGGCCTGGGGATTGAACCCCCAGCCCCTGTGCCTGCTTACAGGTGCTTTAATCTACTGAACTATTTGGTCAGGCCATAATTAACTAAATTTTATGTTCTATAAAGTATTGTTTGTCTGGAATTGTAAGTGATTCTTTGATGAAACATAAAGAGCTAATTTTTTTTTAACTGAGAATGAAATAATGGTTTTTCTCTAACAAAAATAAAACATTTCATTCTAAAATATAGTGAACAATGTGAAGTTTACACTAACAGAATAAATATGCTCCATCACTGGAGATTGACAGTCTGGTAAATGAAAGAAAACACACAAGAGGGTTCCCACTCATAAATCTTAAAAAGCACTATGCGTCGGAAGGAAAGAATGCTCAGTGGTTACTTGCTGTTTCCCCCTGAATAATAAATATTAACACAATCTGGCCCAAGTGAACTTCAGCATTCAGTTTTCCAAGTTGGTGTGGGAATGTGTCACCCGGCGGACAGCACTGCCAGCTCTTTCCTCAAGACAGAAATGTCCCCTGAGCAGCTGGCTTCTGTCTTGTGAGCTCCTGATTGGGAGCGTTTTGGAAGCACACCCCACTACACGATTGCTTGGGAGAGTTCATAGGTATTAAAACCGTCCTACAAGTGACTATGAGATTTTAAACAGGATGGCTGACCTTCCTTTGTGAATTTGTGCTCTACTATTCTTCAAAGTTTCGGTAGATCTAAGTGAGGAAGACAGACCCTTTCCTCTGTTTATGCAATAGGCTTGACCCCAGGTTCTCAGCGTGCCGCACACTAACGCATGATGCCGTCCTTTAAAATTTGGAATGAGTTTTAGTGAGATGCATCCTCTGTCTCTGAGACATGGAGTTTCTGGAAACCTTGGATGAAATGAATTAAGACATGACTTGGCCACCAGCAGGTGTGCAAGTGAACCAAGAATAGCAAGCAGAATTTCTGCTTTACTATTTTAACTGTGAGATTCACAACTACTAATAAACATCAAGTAATAAAACAGCATACACTGTATGGTTTTGAAGAGTAGCGCTCTCTCTGTCTCTCCGTCTCCGTCTCTGTCTCTGTCTCTGTCTCTGTCTCTGTCTCTCTCTCTCTCTCTCTCAGAAGAACCAGGGATTGAACTCAGGCCCTTGCGCTTGCCAGGCAAGTGCTTATTCTACTGAGCTGTCTCCCCAGCCCCTTGAAGAATAGCTCTTGACAAATGTTTGCTCATGTGGTAGCTTGCACTCTTCTCCTTATTTGAGTACCCTTGGTGGTCTCTTCTCATCCAGAGAGACTCGATTTCTAATATTCCATCAAGATGCAACATTTCATGTATGCACATCTTACCGTCTTTTTCAAAATTTTTCTGAAGACAGCCTGGAGCATTGTGCTGTCTTCTGTGTCTTCTCACTGTGCTCCACACAGGCAGTCACTGACCTCAGCCTTTTCTCTGAAATTTGCACAACTATCTCCGTTCTTTTTAATTCTTCTTTTGCTAGGTCATATTTAATTATTTAATTTATTAATTAATTATTTTTCGTCAGGGTCTACAGGGTGTACAGTGTCTCACTACACAGATCAGACTCAGCGATGCTCCTATTTATAGCTTCACAAGCACTGGGATTCTAGGTGCACACCACCAATCTCCATCACCCTCTCAATGCAGGGCTGGCTTTGTCACCATGAAATTTTTTTTTTTTTTAAATTTTATTTATTTATTTATTTTTTGTTTCAGAACTTTTTTTTTTTTTTTTTTTTTTTTTTTTTTTTTTTTTTTTTTTTTTTTTTTTTTTTTTTTTTTTTTTTTTTTTTTTTTTTTTTTTTTTTTTTTTTTTTTTTTTTTTTTTTTTTTTTTTTAATTTTTGTGGCTGGCTCAGCCTGGCCTGAGGGCAGGGCTGACGTAGCATGTGGTGCTGGGGATCGAACCGTGGTCCCTGCAGCCGCCTGCAGGTGCTTTAGACTACTGAGCCATCCTGCCGGGCCCCAAAATGTACTTTATTTTATTTATTTATTTTGCAGAACTGGGGAGAAATTCCTTAGTTGTTCTTTATCCTGGAAATATTTCACTTCTCCCTTATACTTGAAAGAGAGCTTTGCAGGGTATATCAGTCTGGGCTGGAATTTGTTTTCTTGCAAGATCTGAAGTACTTTGCTCCATGCTCTTTTTGACTTGATGGTTTGAAAAGAGAAATCTGCCCTTATTCTAATGTGTTTCCTTTAAATATGATCTGTTTCTTTTCTCTAGGGGCTTTTAGTATACTGTTCCTGTGCTGAATTTCTCGGATCTTGATTATTATATGTCTGGTTGTGGTTTTAATTGAGTTGATGTTATTTGTAGTTCTATAAACTTTTGTTACCTGATTGTCAAATTGTTTTCCCATATTAGGGAAGTTTTCTGCTATTTCTTCTGCCCATGTTCTCTTTATATCATTTGTGTTGACTCCTTCTTTTTCTTTTCTTTTTTTTTCTGATTTATTTTATTTTTTTAAATTTTATTTATTCTTTTCCCCTTTCTTTTCTTTGAAAGTTGACATATTGCATATTGTCCTCACAGTCGTTCTACAGAGTACAGTGTGTGGGCATGACCCACCTCCCTATTGATGTTTCTTAGAA
>PVJA010026497.1:0-10925 GCA_004027025.1 Myocastor coypus
TTTTTTTTTTTTTTTTTTGTCTTTTTGAGACAGGGTCTCGCTATGCAGTTCAGGCTGGCCTTGAGCTCACTTTTGTAGTCTAGGCTGGTCTCGAACTCGCACCAATCCTCCTGCCTCAGCCTCCCGAGTGCTGGGATTACAGGCGTGAGCCACCACGCCCGGCATTCTTTATGGCTTTTAATCACATTTGTCTTTTTTTTTTTTTGTGGGACTGGCGATTCAAACTCACACCTTGTACTTGCCAGGCAGGCACTTGTGCCACAGAGCTACTTCCCCAGCCCCTAATCAATCTTGTCTTGAAATTCACTTTGTCTGCTAATAGAATAGTTATCCCTGCCTTTTCTGGATTCCTGTCATATGGCATATTTTTTTCCTTTGACTTTCAGTCTATGAATTTCCTTTTTATTTATTTATTTATTTATTTATTTATTTTGTCTTTTTGAGACAGGGTCTCGCTATGCAGTTCAGGCCGGCCTTGAGCTCACTTTTGTAGCTCAGGCTGGTCTCGAACTCACACCAATCCTCCTGCCTTAGCCTCCCGAGTGCTGGGATTACAGTGAATTTCTTTTTTAATTAAATGTGTTTTCTTGTATGCAGCATATTGCAGGATCTTGCTTCTTGTTCCATTCTGCCTGTTTCTGTCTTTGGTTGGTGAACTGAGACCATTAACATTGATGATTATAACTGATACATATTGACTTGTCCTTGTCAGGTTAAAATAACAGGTTATTTTTATTTTCCTGTTTTTGGTTCTGCCTCATTTTTTCCCTTCTGCTTGTTTGCCTTGCCTGGCAGATTCCTTCTGTTGAGGTTCATGGAGTGGTAGTTCTTGTTACCTCTTTCTAGAATGTCCTTCAAAATATTTTGGAGGAATGGGCCAGTGAGATGGCTCAGCAGTCTAAAGCACCTATTTAGGAAAGCTTAGGCAACCACAGAGACCAAGTTCAAACCCTGGCACCACATGCTGCTCCAGCCCCACCCCTAGGGCAGGCTGAACCAACCATTAAAAAAAAAAAAAAAAAAAAAAAAATATATATATATATATATATATATATATATATATATATATATATATATGTATGTATGTGCTGGTTTGGTGGTCATAAACTCAGATGTTCTTTGACATGAAAGTATCTTATTTCTGTATTTATTTATTTTTCTCTATTTTGAAAGATAGTTTTGTGGGATACCTCAATCTGGGTTAAAGGTTGTTTTGCTTTGGAACTTAAAATACTTCTCTCCGGGGCCCAGCAGGATGGCTCAGTGGTCTAAAGTGCCTGCTTAGGAAAGCTTGGGCAGCTGCAGGGACCGTGGTTCCATCCCCAGCACCACATGCTGCACCAGCCCTGCCCTCAAGGTAGGCTGAGCTGGCCATAAAACTAAATAAACAAACAAAAGTTCTGAAACAAGAAAAAAAATAAAATAAAAAATTCTTTAAAAAAAATAAATAAATAAAATACTTCTCTCCAAGGTCTCCTTGTCCTGATGATTTGTGCTGAGAAGTCAGCTGTGATTCTCAGAGGATTTCCTTTATAGATGATTTGTTTCTTTTTCCCAACAACTTTTTTCAAAAAATGCATTTAGTACAGGGTTTATAGGGTCTCACCATGTAGACTGAGCTTGTAGTGATTCTCCTGTTTTCAGCTGCCCAAGTGCTAGGATTACAGGTGCACACCACCTCACCCAGTTTCATTCACCATCTCAGCGTGCCTTGGGGACAGGGATGGCTTGGCACATGGGATCAAACCCTGGCCACTGTGTTCCCTGACAACTTTCAAGATTGTGTTCTTGGATTTAATTCCTGGAGTCTTGACTATGATATGACTGGCTGTAGATTTTTTGATCATAGCTGATTGAAGTTCTATATGCTTCATTTATTTGTAAAATTATTTTTCTGTACTGTATATAAAATTATTTTTCTATACCAGGGAAGTTTTTTTTTTGCCATGTCATCTGTGAACACTTTTTAAATATCATCTGTGCTCTCCTGCTTTTTCACTGACTCCTGTGAATCTTAAGTTATTCTTTTGTGCCTTATCTAGCAGCTGCTGGATTGATTTCTCTTGGTCCTTTACTTTTTTTTTTTTTTTAATGGGACCGGGGTTTGAACTCACAACCTTGTGCTTGCCAGGCAGGTACTTGTGCCATGGAGCTATCCCCCTAGCCCCTTCTCTTACTTTTTTTTTTTGTCCTTTTGAGACAGGGTCTCACTATGCAGTTGAGGCTGGCCTTGAGCTCACTTTTGTAGCCCAGGCTGATCTGGAACTCGCACCAATCCTCCTGCCTCAGCCTCCCGAGTGCTGGGATTACAGGTGTGAGCCACCACGCCTGGCTTCCCTTACTATTTTTAAAGAAATCTTTCTTTTCAAGATTGCTAACTGCAAGCCTGTCTTCTATATCTGAGATCTTGTTCTTATGTTGGCTTAATCTTCTGTGGATACTTTCAGTGACATATTTATTCCCCTGTTTATCTGCCTGAATCTGCCTTGTGAATTCCATTTCTTTCCTGTGTTGAGCATTCATGACTTCCATAATTTTCTTAAGCTCTTCTATCTTTTGTGTGTGTCTTCTACAGAGTCACTAAGCATCATTTTCATAGTAGAGACCATCTCAGTAGTTATCTGAAAAAATAATTTCTGATTTGATTTTTTGTTGTTACCACTTTAGAGAGGTCATGTGGGGGTGGTTTTCAGATAGTCCCACCTTATTATCCCCTGGATTTGCCTTTGCATCTTGTTTAAGTGTGTTCTCTCTTTCTCTCTCTCTCTCTCTAATTCCTGGGATGATCCTTATCAAGTGTCTGTGAACACTTAACTTTATTGCTAGTATTTTTTAATTATTTATTTTTTAATGTATTTGGCACAGGGTCTCACTATGCAGCTCAGACTAGTAGTACTCCTCCTGTTTTCAGCCTCCCCAGTGCAGGGATTAAAGATGTGTGCCACCCTATCTGGATTTGGTGGCTGGCTCAGTGTGCCCTAGGGGCAGGGCCAGCATGGCATGTGGTGCTTGGGATCGAACCCTGGTCCCTGCACTTGCATAAGCAGACATTTGGTCTGCTGAGCTCTCTCACCAGCCCTATTGGTAGTATTTAGAAGCCTTAGGAAATGACTGCTTCTCAGAGGTGTCGTCCAGGTATAACTGGCTTTTGAGTTTTGCGTCTGTTGCAGGATCCTACATCTTCAATTTGTTGGAGGTGAGAAGATGCAGCCTCTTTGGTCATGCCCCTAGTTCTCTGGGACTGGGCCACAGTATTTTCTGTGACCCTTAGTCAGTCTGTCTTGGCATACCAGGAAGAACCACTGTTTAGAACAATTATGTCACTTTTGGCTCTAGTGGTACCCTCAGCAGTGATGTATTATTAAAAACAGCCTAGAAGGGCCAGCGAGATGGCTTAGTGGTCTAAACCGCCTGTCTAGGAAAGTTCAGGCAAGTGCTGGGACTGCTGCTCGATCCCTGGCACCACATGCTGTGCGACGCCACCCCAGGGTGGGCTGAGCCAGCCATAACACAAATAAATAAATGAAGTGTAAGAAAAAAAAATTAAATTAAAAAAAAAAAAAACAGCCTAGAAGGCATGGCTGGCTGGCTTCCTCTCTCTCTCTCTCTCTCTCTCTTTCTCTCTCCCTCTCTCTCTCTCTCTCTTTCTCTCTTTCTTTCTTCTTTTATTGGTAGGCATTAAATCCAGCGCTTTTACACTGAAGAACATACCCCGTTATTTTTATTTTTATTTTTATTTTGTGACAAGGTCTTTGGAAGATGTTAAATTGCCCGGGATAGGCTTGAACTTCATGATGCTGTCATGGTTATCACATAAATAGAAACTTTTTCACTGGGTTTGTTTATTTGCTTTCAACATTATAGATCCTTTGCTACATCCTGTATTTTGAGGTCAAAATATCAGATCTTACTTTATAAAAAAGATGAAAGTCTCCTGAGCAGGGATAGCAAAGCTTTTGGCATCACACACGGGCCATTTCTCAGCCCTGCCACGGGAGATCAATACACATGCACACGTTTGCTTATGAACAGGCACGTAGAAGTCCAGGTGTTTGGTGATCACCATGGCAACGCAGTGTACCTGTTTGAGCGGGACTGCAGCGTGCAGAGGCGCCATCAGAAGATCATCGAGGAGGCCCCCGCGGTAAGGCCCGGGCAGGACCAGTGCCCTGAACTGTGTGTCCTGTTCCACGGTGTCTACAGGGATGTGCTGCGGCCTTGCACTGGCTCAGCCCTTCTGAGTCCTTCTCAGCGCTCAGCCCCCAACCTCACGGATGAACATCTATAATTGTAATGAACCGGAATTAATTACCGGAATGGAATGCGATAGTCTGTTAACTAGGCATATTTTTTTAAATTAATTTTATTTATTTATTTATTTATTTATTTATTTATTTATTTAAATTATTTTATTTATTTATTTATTTTCTTGTTTCAGAACCTTTGTTTATTCACTCATTTTTATGGCCGGCTCAGCCCGCCCCGAGGGCAGGGCTGGCGCAGCATGTGGTGCCGGGGATCGAACTGCAGTCCCTGAAGCCGCCCAAGCTTTCCCAAGCAGGCGCTTTAGACCACTGAGCCATCCCGCTGGGCCCCTTTTAAAATTAATTTTAAAGAGGGGGGAAAAAACCCAAGAGGGGCCAGCAAGATGGTTCAGCAGTCTAGAGTGCTTCCTTAGGAAAGCTTACGCAACTGCAAGGGGCTGCAGTTCAATTCCTGGCACCACATATTGCAAAAGCCCCACCTCCTCCCCCAGGGCACGCTAAGCCATAAATAAATAAATAAATAAACAAATAAATAAATAAATAAATAAAGTTTGCAAGTTTTCATACTGTTACAGTTATTCATGTAGTTATTCAGTGCGCCTGTCTCATCCTCCCAAGTACTAGGATTACAGGGGTGTTCCACCATGCCCCACTGTCCTTACCTTTTTTTTTTTTGTCCTTACCTTTTTATTGAAGTGTTTTTGATACATATAATATAATGTTACTGTATTTTGGTAGAAATTTCTGATAAGACAAGGTATTCCTAGAAATGTATATTAAATAATTTTTTTGTAGCCTGGTATCAAGCCTGAAGTAAGAAGAAAGCTTGGCGAGGCTGCTGTCAGAGCTGCTAAAGCTGTCAGTTACGTTGGAGCGGGTATGTGAAAATGTGTCTTTAACAGGCGAAACCAATGAATTTATCTTTCATTTCAGGAGCTAAGCAAAGTGCATTGCTTTTAAATCAGTGGTTTGGAAGCTTTTCTTTTTTTTTTTTTTTTTTAAGGGAAGATCTTACTGTGTACCCAGGCTGGCCTTGAACTCACTGTGTAGCCCAGGCTGGCCTAAACTTTATCAGCAATCCTCCTGCCTCAGCTGTGAGTCCTGGGGTTCCAGGAGTGTACTACCATGCTGTCGCATCTCACACAATAGTTTCCCACCCTCAGCACCTTCTTTGCTCTGCCTACTCGTCCTGCTCAGCCCCCTAAGCCCTGGCAACCAGTGATCTCTCTGGTGTCTCCACCATTTGCCTTCCTAAGGTGTGTGTAGTGTGATCATCCGTCATGCCACCGTTTCAAATGGGCCTATCCCTCTCACTGATATGGATTTAAGTTTCCTCCATGTCTTTTCACAGCTTCCCAGTTCATTTGTCTTGGGCGCTGAGCAATGTTCCATTTTCTGCTTAGGTGTCCCCTTTCTAATGAAAGAAATGCTGGTTGCCTCCAGGTTGTTTTGCTTTGTTTCTTTGTTTTCATCCTTTTGAGACAGGGTCTCGCTCTGCAGCTCAGGCTGGCCTTGAGCTCACTTTGTAGCCCAAGGCTGGTCTCAAACTCACATCAATCCTCCTGCCTCAGCCTGCTGAGTGCTGGGACTATGGGTATACAATACCACTCCTGGCATCATAGAAAGAATTTTTGTGGGCATCATTTTCTTTTAGTCCATTTGGGTAAATTCCCCAAGGTGCAGGATTGTCAGATCACAGAGTAGGCGCATGTTTAGTTCCAGAAGAAATTGCCAAAGTGTCTCCCAAAGAGACTGTGCTGGCGCATTCCTAATGCACAGCAATGAATAAAGGCTTCCTGCTGGCCTGCTGACCCCCTGCATTCAGACCTGTAGGAACTTGGGGGTTTGACTCATTGCCTTCTTGTTGTGTCAGCATGTACTTCCTTAGTGACATGGGATGTTAAACATTTTCCATGCTTCCCAGCTGCATATCTTCTTTATGGAGTGTTTTTTACCAGTCTTGCCCTCACTTTTAAAATTGGGTCCAAAAATAAATAAATAAAATTAAAATAAACGCCTGTAATCCCAGCACTCGGGAGGCTGAGGCAGGAGGATTGGTGCGAGTTCGAGACCAGCCTGGGCTACAAAAGTGAGCTCAAGGCCAGCCTCAACTGCATAGCGAGACCCTATCTCAAAAAGACAAAATAAATAAATAAATAAATAAATAAATAAATAAATAAATTAAATTAAATTAAAAAATAAATAAATAAAATAAAATTGGATCCATTGTCCAAGGAGATAGCTCATTAGGATAAACGCTTGCCTGGCAAGTACGAGGTCCTGAGTTCAATCACTGGCACTGAGAAACAAACAAACAAACAAACAAACAAATAAATAAATTGGATCCATTGTTTTTGATTGTTTAGTTTTTAAGGCAGAGTCTTGCTAAATTGCACAGGCTAACCCAGAGCTCATGATCCTTCCTGCCTCTGCCTCTCACTATGCTGGAATTATAGGCATGTGCCACCTTCACAACTTGATTTTTTTTGAATTGCAATCTGGTATCCCAAGTGCCTCCCAAGCTACCTCTCAGAAGGTCTTGACCGGCTGCTCATTGCACACTACTGACACATGACCACTGTACTTTATCTCTTAGGCACGGTGGAGTTTATTATGGACTCACAGCACAATTTCTACTTCATGGAGATGAATACAAGACTGCAAGTAGAACATCCCGTCACTGAGATGATCACAGGAACTGACTTGGTGGAGTGGCAGCTTAGGGTGAGGACATTTTTTAACGTTAAAGATGGTCTTTTCTCAGGACGTGTTTGTAGCATGTAACGAGTCCGTCCAAGGTAGCACATGCACGTGTCACATCTTACTGTCTCCAGAGGAGACTGCCTCTGGCCTCCTGAAAGGTGTCACTTTGTGCAGGACTCACCTCCTAGGTGGTTGTGCCAAACTTAGGAAAATAGGAGGCTAAAAAGTGAAGCTACATTTGCAGCTGTGACATCCTTGCCACCTTGTGGACTCAAAGTGAGTCACTCACATTCATTTCCCTCTGGGCATCAGAGAGCTGCTGTCACTTACACTTGTCCTAACCACATGGTTTCAAGCCAAAGCCATGGTGGTCCACCTCAGGCCACAGCATTCCTGGTTGTGCCCTCGTTAGACCTCAGAAGCAGGATAGATGGCCACCTCAGGCAGAGCTGGGAATGGAAAGCCACAGGAATGGCGTCACAGAATTATCCCTAGAAAACACTGTCCACAGGGAAGTGTTCATGCCTGGTAGCCACTCAGAGTCCCTGTTTAGAAACTGCTGAAGCATTTGACACTGCTTCCCTGGATGTTCTGTGTTTTATAAAAGCAACGTGAGGTGTGACTAAAAAAAGAATAAAGGGGCTAGGGAGATAGCTCCATGGCACAAGTGCCTGCCTGGCAAGTGCAAGGTTGGGAGTTCAAACCCTGGTCTCTCAAAATAAAATAAAATAAGATAAGACAAGATAAGACAAGACAAAACAAAACAAAACAAACAAACAACAAATATATATATATATATATATATATGCATATATATATATATATATATATATATATATATATAAAGTGACTGCTGCTGCTGGGTGCCACCAGATTGGAAGTCAGGGATCTTTAGGACTGGAAGCAGCATATGGAATCTGAGTCCCATTGTTCAGATTCCAGCTTGCTCAGTGCAGCTGGTGGTCATTAGCTAAGGTTGAGAGGAGACATGTCTTGGAATGCACCAGAAGTTCTAGTTCACAGATGACACATTTTATGGGCATGTATAATCCTGTCACATCAAGTCCAGCTTTTCAAGAAATGCCACCCCAAAAGATAAGACCTGGGTCTCTGGCTGTGATCCTGAGCCTAGAGTTAGGGGTGCTCAGTGGAAATTACCTAATTCCACAATGCAGAATAATTGTGGCTACTAGGATCTACTGTCAAAGGTGCTGTTGGTTGTGATTTTTGACCTTGATGGAATCATGCCAACTGAGTTGGTACCCAGGAATGCCACGGTGAGCTCCAAATATATAAGGGCTGTGTGCATAGAAAATGGCCCAAGAGGGCTGGGATTGGTGGTGCACGCCTGTAGTCCCAGCACTCAGGAGACTGAGGCAAGAGGATCACTGTGAGTTTGAGGCCAGCCTGTGCTCCACAGTGTGTTCAAGACCAATCTGGACTATTCTGAAATCCTGTCTCAAAAAACTAAAAACAAAGAGGAGGAAGAAAAGTAGTCCTGAGAATAGGGCCGCTCCATCCCCCATCCTGACAGCACTCCCTGTCCCACTGGGCTTCTGGCACAGTATTTCTGTCAAATAAAAACATCAGGGTGCTCTGTCAGCCACCTCTCTGCTGGACCTGGCACCATTCAACTTCTGGCTCACTCCCAAAGTCAAAATGACCGTGAAAGGTAAATATTTGGAATTGATTCAGGCCACTGGGGCAGCTACAACAGCGCTACTAAAAACACAGAAGGCTTCTGGGGCTGCCTGCGCAGCAAGGATGCTGGGGTGCGTGTGTTCGAAGTGAGGGTGCAAATTCTGAGTGGCATTCATGGCAGCATGTCTTTTACCATAATAAATGTTTCTTTTTTTGGCTTTTTGATACAGGATCTTGCTATGCAGTTCAGGCTGGCCTTGAGCTCCCGTTTGTAGTTCAGGCTAGTTTTCAACTCACATCAATCCTGCCTCAGCCTCCAAGTGCTGGGATTACAGGTGTGCGTCACCATGCCCGGCTATAATGAACTTTTCTAACACAAACATTCACCAGATTTTCCTATCACAGCTATAGCTGTAACTGTTCTTTATTTTGGACAGCTAGAGACTGGGTAGAAACTGAAGTTCCATAAAGCGTATTCCTACAAATATATAGTAAGAGTTTGGCTTTTTTTGTTCTTTTATTGAAAACAATTGATTTCACCTCATCCTTTTTTATTCTATTCTATTCTATTCTATTCTATTCTATTCTATTCTATTCTATTCTATTCTATTCTATTCTATTCTATTTATTTATTTAACAGAACTGGGGATTGAACTCAGGCCCTTATGCTTGCCAGGCAAGCACTTATTCTACTGAGCTATCTCCCCAGCCCCTCATCCTTTTTTATAAGGAAAAAAATTTTTTCCTTTGTTTCTTTGTTTCTTTGTTTTTGTTTGTTTTGTTTTATTTTGAGACAGGGTCTCACCATGCAGTTCAGGCAGGCCTTGAACTCATTTTGGAGCCCAGGTTGGTCCTAACCTCTCAGTAATCCTCCTGCCTCAGCCTCTTGAGTGCTGGAATTACAGGATTGTGCCACCATGCCCAGCTATATTTTGTTTGTTGCTTTTGCAGCTCTGTGGTCACACTAGACAAGTACTCTGGCAGCTGAGCTACATTGCTAGCTGCCCCACTTTTAAATCCTGTCAGTGTTCTTGAGTCCCTTAGAATCTCCATCTTGAACTCTGTTGCAACAGGGAGCGAACCCAGGGCTTTCACACTGATCTGTGTCCCTAGCTCTAATTTTTTTTTTAATTTTATTTTATTTTTATTTATTTATTTATTTATTTATTTATTTATTTATTTTTGTGGGACCAGGGTTCGAACTCACGACCTTGCACTTGCCCAGCAGGCACTTGTGCCTCGGAGCTATCTCCCCAGCCCCATTTTTTTAAAATTTTAAAATAGACTCTCACTGAGTTGCTCAGGTAGGGTTTGAACTTGTGAGCCTTCTGCCTATGACTCCCAGAGTGCTGGGATTACAGACATGCTTTTCCTAGGCCAGCTAGAATCCTTGGGTCTTTGTATGTACTGAATCTAAATTTTTTTTTCCACAATGTATTGCTAAATTTCTGATTATTTTGATAATTTTGTCTTCTCAGGACTTTGAAAATAGTATAATAATATGCTTTTTTTTTTTTTTTTTTTTTTCTGGCCCTTTGTGGGTGATTCGTAGTTTTAATGAGCTGAAAGATTCTTTTGGGCCTGAGAGGGCTTGAGAACTAGTGAAGACCAGGCATACAGACTAGTAAGGGTTAGAAAAACTGTAGTGGGTTTGGAAACTTCTGGCAAGAGTGCCAGAAGGTAAGAGGAGTTTTGTTTTGTTTTCCTGAAACAGAAACAAAGAAAGAGTAGTTCATTCCCAAAGTCAGCCATAGAGGCTGAGATGGGTTACTGCTCAGGCCAGCACCGCCCAAGGAGTACAGACATGCACGCACTGCACATGCTACACGCCCGTACTACTATAAAGAAGGAGAGGAAGTTATGGCACACCCTCGACTGCCTTTTCCAGATTATCCTAGTTGAAGAGAGCAGTGTGTTATATTGATATGTAGGGGCTAAGTGGGAACAAGTGTAGCAGCTATAGATAATAAAAAGGACCCAGGGGCCCGGCGGGATGGCTCAGTGGTCTAAAGCGCCTGCTTGGGAAGCAGTGGTTCGATCCCCGGCACCACATGCTGCACCAGCCCTGCCCTCGGGCAGGCTGAGCTGGCCATAAAAATGAGTGAATAAACAAACAAAGGTTCTGAAATAAGAATAAAAAATAATAAATAAAATTAAAAAAAAAAAAGGACCCAGTTTCTAATCTGGATCAACAGGAACATCATAGAATGGAAGCGCTACCCCATGGCCGGCCCCTTGCCTCCTCACTTGTGGGCTGACAGAAGTCATAGTGCAGGGAGACTCTTGGCTGTGAATGTGGACCTAAATACCAACTGA
>PVJA010026497.1:11025-29654 GCA_004027025.1 Myocastor coypus
AAAAAAAAAAAAAAAAAAAAAAAAAAAAAAAAAAAGAGGATTGAATTGGGAGCTGACTGCTGCTGTTTTATTTTTATTTTATTTATTTATTTATTTATTTATTTATTTATTTATTTATTTATTTGTCTTTTTGAGACAGGGTTTTGCTATGCAGTTGAGGCTGGTCCTGAGCTCGCTTTTGTAGCCCAGGCTGGTCTCGAACTCTCACCAATCCTCCTGCCTCAGCCTCCCGAGTGCTGGGATTACAGGCGTGAGCCACCACGCCCGGCTTAATGCTGCTGTTTTAAATGCAAATTGGGAATGTCTTATCAGTAAGAAAATTCAATTTTGAGGGGCCAGCAAGATGGTTGAGCAGTCTAAAGTGCCTGCTTAGGCAACCACAGGGACTGCAGTTCGATCCCTGGCACCGCATGCTGTGCCAGCTCCACTCCTAGGGCAGGCTGAACTGACCATAATACTAAATAAATAAATAAATAAATAAACAAACAAACAAACAAATAAGAAAGAAAATTCAGTTTTGAGAGGGCCATCTGATAGCTGCAGATGCAGGGACCCAGGTTCGATTCCTGGTCTGCCATGCTGGCTCCACCCCCACAGTGTACTGAGATGGCGACTGACACTGGGTGTGGTGACACACTCCTGTAATCCCAGTTCTTGGAAGGCTGAAAACAAGAGGATCACTATGAATGGGATCTGTCTAGTGAGACCCTATAGACCCTGTACTAAATACATTTTAAAAAAGAAAATTTGATTTTGAGCATATTAAACAATGATTATTTACTTAGGTTTTTGGAGACAGGGTCTCGCTATGAAGTCAGGCTGGCCTCAGATTCTTGGTGATCTTCCTCGCTCGGCCTCCTGAGTGCTGGCATTGCAGGCCTGCACCACCATGGTCCCTGTGATTTTTATATTCATCAATCAGCCATCAGTGTTCCTGTCTCCATATAAAAACTCCAGACATCCATTGGAAGTAGACCATTGCCAAGCGGCATCTGTTGATTAATTGCTTTTTTTGTTTTGCCCGGTACTGAAGCAGATGGATACAATCATAGCTTTTATTTATCTTCATTGCAAAATCCAAATGTACACTTTCTAGAGAAAAATGCAAGGCCACTGACCAAGTCGAGGTGCTGCAAGGTGTTTGCATAAGCGCTGTTCTTCTATTCCCAGATTGCAGCAGGAGAGAAGATTCCTTTGAGCCAGGAAGAAATTTCTCTGCAGGGCCATGCCTTTGAGGCTAGAATATATGCCGAAGACCCCAACAACAACTTTATGCCGGGGGCTGGGCCACTGGTACATCTCTCTACCCCTCATGCAGACTTTTCCACTCGGATCGAAACCGGAGTACGGCAAGGTAGAGGAAATAAAATGAAATGTCTCGCTCTTGTTAAACCTGTAGTACTTTTTTTTCTTTGAAATCAGAGTGGCATTGTGTACTACTCGGGGTGGTCTAGACCGATCAAGTGACCCTCCCGCCTCAGCCCTACTAGCTGGGGCTACAGGTGCATATCATTACATCAGGTTTTGGTGTGTTGCTTATTTTGGGGTTCAGTCTTATTCCTGAGTAGGAATATTGAGGGGTTTTTTTGGTTTTTGTTTTTTTTTTTGTCTTTTTGAGACAGGGTCTCACTATGCAGTTCAGGCTGGCCTTGAGCTCACTTTTGTAGCCCAGATTGGTCTCGAACTCACACTGATCCTCCTGCCTCAGCCTCTCAAGTGCTGGGATTACAGGTGTGCACCACCACACCCGGCTTGAGCATGTTTTTTTTATTTATTTATTTATTTATTTATTTATTTATTTATTTATTTTGACTCTTTTTTTTAAGAATTTATTTATTTATTTATTTATTTTTCTTGTTTCAGAACTTTTGTTTCTGGGGCTGGGGAGATAGCTCCGAGGCACAAGTGCCTGCTGGGCAAGTGCAAGGTCGTGAGTTCGAACCCTGGTCCCACAAAAAAAAGAAAACAAAAAAGAACTTTTGTTTCTTTTTTTATTTTATTTTTTTTTATGGCCAGCTCAGCCTGCCCTGAGGGCAGGGCTGGCATAGCATGTGGTACCGGGGATTGAACTGCGGTCCCTGCAGCTGCCTAAGCTTTCCTAAGCAGGCGCTTTAGACCACTGAGCCATCCTGCCGGGACCCCATTGATCATGTTTTCTTTCTTTCTTTTTTTTTTTTTTTTTTTTTTTGTGGGACCAGGGTTTGAACTCACGATCTTGCACTTGCCCAGCAGGCACTTGTGCCTCGGAGCTATCTCCCCAGCCCCTTGATCATGTTTTAAAATGAAGGATTTACTTGATTTCTCGTCAGCAGTTAAGTACAAGGGCTGGGGAGTTAGCTCTGTGGCACAAGTGCCTGACTGGCAAGTGCAAGGTTGTGAGTTTGAACGCCAGTCCCGCAAAAAAAAAACCTAAGTACAATGGGAGCTGGGAGATAGCTCCATGGCACAAGTACCTGCCTGGCAAGCGCAAGGTCATGAGTTCAAACCCCAGTCCCACCAAAAATAAATAAAATAAAACAAAACTAACAGTACAAGAGACACCATAGTTCAGTATATGAAATGATGGCCATAATTAATAATCAGAGCTCCTTATGTAGAGGTACTTTTCTAGATGATTTTTCTGTATAGGACTTTTTTCTTCTCTTTGTTTTGGTGAAGGGTTTTTTAAATATATCTGAAAAGAACAGATCTCCTTAAGCAGTTGCTGTACATTTCCTTACATGCATATCAGAAATAAGGGGCTTTGATAGCCAGGCATGGTGGCGCACGCCTGTAATCCCAGCATTCAGAAGGCTGAGGCAGGAGGATCACTGTGAGTTCAGCACCAGCCTGGGCTACACAGTGAATTCAAGGTCAGCTTATAGTGACCTTGTGTCATATATATATATATTTCCATACTGCAGACAATTAAGAGCATTTTTATCTCCTGATAAAACACAACAGATTTCTACCTGAATATGTCTGGATTGTCACAGGTATGGTTGGTGGAAAGGCACATATTCTTGGGCTCTTAGATACTGTGCACAGGAGAATCATGACAGATGACAGCTACTGAGCTGTCCATAGTGAAGGACACTAAATGGACTGAGTTTGCAGGGAAATTTTTCTCCTGTCACTTACTACTTTATCGGCTCAGCATAGATTGCAACCTTTTAAATTTTTATTTTGTTATTTATTTATTTATTTATTTATTTATTTATTTATTTATTTTAGTACAAAGTCTGCAGGGTGTCACTACATAGATCGGACCTGTAGCGATCTGCCTGGGTTCAGCATCTGTCTTAGCATGCCCTGAGGGCAGGGCCAGCAAAGCACACTGGGGATCTAACGCTGGCTGCTTAGTCTGCCTAAATAGGTACTTTAATCCACTGAGCTATTTGACTGGCCCTGTTTTTTATTTTTTGAGACAGGGTCTTACTATATAGTCTAGTCTGGCCTTAAATTAATAGCAGTCCTCCTGCATCAGCTTCCCAAGTGCTAGGATTACAAGCGTACACCACGACACCTGGCTCCAGGCCTAGTTTTATATCTACTTGAAATATTTTACCTGTTTAGGCAGACACAGGGACAGGTTCAGTCTCCAGTGTTTGAAGCCAGCCCTGCCCTTGGGGCACTGTAATGGAGATTGAGACTGGGCGAGGTAGTGCCTGCCTGTAAACCCAGCTCTTGGGAGGCTGAATACAGGTGGATCACTATGAGTCTAATCTACACAGTAAGATCCTTTAGACCCTGTAAACCCTGTATTAAATACAAAACAAACAACAACAACAAAAAATGATATTTTAAATTTGATGTTTACCTCAGTTTCTCCATTGAGGTGTTGGCAACAGCTGGCAGGGTCCCCTTGGCTGCCAGACAGGAGAACCTCCTCTTTTCCTTTTGAAAAGGGTCTCATTGTAGAGACCAGGCTGCCCTGGAACTCCCAACATAGCCCCGCTGGCCTCGAATTGGCCAGCCTCCTGCCTCAACCTCCCACATGCTGGAGGTATATGTAGGTCTTGTTTCAGTTGTGAAAATAGTTCTGACAGGTGAAGGCAGTGCTCAGGACAAGGGGTTCTGTGAGCCTGATCTGATTGGACTACTTTTGTTGTTGTTCTATTTTAGGGAAGGGTCTACAGGGTGTTCAGGGACTCTAGTGGTCCACCTGTTCACAGCTTCCAAGAGCTGAGATTATAGGCAGGCACCACCATGCCCAGTCTCAATTGCTGTCTCAGTATGCCCTGGAGGGGGGTGCCGCACAGCAGGCCCAGGGATCAAACTCCTGACCCCTGCCTCTGCTTGCAGGTGCTTTAATCTGCTGAGCTATTTGGCTGGCCCTTGGACTAGTTTTTTATTTTTTATTTTATTTATTTTATTTTATTTTTTTCTTGTTTCAGAACCTTTGTTTATTCATTCATTTTTATGGCTGGCTCAGCCCGCCCCGAGGGCAGGGCTGGTGCAGCATGTGGTGCCCAGGATCTAACCTCGGTCCCTGCAGCCACCTGCAGGTGCTTTAGACTGCTGAGCCATCCTGCCAGGCCCCTTTTGGACTAGTTTTTAAGAGGAAATCTGGAGTGAATTTAAGTAGGCAGCTCTGCAGCCCAGGGGAAAGGGAAGAAAGGAGAAAGTGAAAAGTGTGTTAAAGAACTGTGCAGAAACACCACTGAAGCCGGGCGTGGTGGCTCATGCCTGTAATCCCAGCACTCAGGAGGCTGAGGCAGGAGGATCGGTGCGAGTTCGAGACCAGCCTGGGCTACAAAAGTGAGCTCAAGGCCAGCCTCAACTGCATAGCGAGACCCTGTCTCAAAAAGACAAAAAAAAAAGAAAAAAAAGAAACACCACTGAAGGGCCGGGAAGGCAAGGAAGGGAGATGCAGTTGGAGTTGGAGTTGAGGGCGCATTATGGCATCTTGAAGTCAGAATGGGGCATTACAACTTAATGAGTTTTAAAAATTAATAGCACTGGAGTATAAGATTTAGAGGCTGGTAAGATAGTTCCTTTATCACCAGAGCATGTCAGAAGACATGGCAGAGGTGAAGAAGGGCCTGCACTCCAAGCAGAGCCTGCAGTGGGGTTTCCCAAAGGTGCTCAGAGGGTCACAGGGTGCAGTGCTGAGGACTTCAGAGTTCCAAGCTTGGCCCCAAAAGAGATAACAGAGTCCACAGAGCACCCCCACCTAGCCCTTCTCCTGTGCAAACCTGGAACTGCACAGGACCGTGACAGGTTGTATTTCTCCCTCAGATCTAAGATGCTCAAGGCAAGGACCAGTCCTTCAGGTTATGGCCGCGGCCCCTGCTGCAGTGCAGGCGGAGTAGTGTTGGGTGTGTTGATGCAGAACGGGTGGATGGATGAGTATATTCCAACCCCCTGGTATTACAGGCAAGGACCTGGGGTTCAGAGAGGTTGGAGGACCTGTGAATGTTGGGGAAGTCCTACAGCCATGTCCTTTGTGATACACAAAGCTCGAACTCCTTCTTACCAGTTGTGCCTGGGTTCAGATGCTTGTTCTCTATAATTATGGTACCAATAATAAACCTCTTTATCAATTCTGCCAGGCGTAGCCCTTGACTCTATTGTTACCCCTTTATTGTACCTTTATTGTACCTTAAAGTACCTTTATTGTTAGAGGGGAGGCATGCAAAGAGCAGAGGTGAGGTTTCATACGAGGGGTGAAGGCATCTGCATTGATCTCCAAAAAGGAGAACAGGGGCCCGGCAGGATAGCTCAGTGGTCTAAAGCGCCTGCAGGCGGCTGCAGGGACCGCAGTTCGATCCCTGGCACCACATGCTGCGCCAGCCTTGCCCTCAGGGCAGGCTGAGCCGGCCATAAAAAAATAAATAAATAAACAAAAAGTTCTGAAACAAGAATAAAAAAGAGGAAAACAAAGTCTTAAAGGAGATAGCCAGCCACGTGTCCTTGAGCCACTGTGTTAGCAGCAGGCATCTGTGGTGGCCTAATCCTCACTGACTTTGGACAAATTTTCCTTTAATTGTTATTGGTTCATATATGCAGGACAGGACCACCTGGGGTGGGGAGTTGCTGTTAGCACATAGCTTGTCTTAATTATTTTACTTCCCTTCCTCTCCACCCCCTCTCACTTGCAAAATGTTGATGTCCCAGTTTCCTGTTGTCTGCCTTGTTTTGCCCTTTATGGACAAGACTTTGAGCATCTCCACACCCCAGTTGCCTCACAAATAAAATGGTGATATTTTATCTTCCAAGAGTTAGTGAGAACTAAGCGTGAGAAGTGTACAAGCAGAGTATCTTGCTTGTCCTGTTTTGGTTTGTCTAAGGGTCTTTTTTAAAAAATGTATGTGGTTGTTTCAGGGTCTCACTACACAGCTCAGACTCGTGGCGATCCTCCTGCTCTCAGCCTCCCCAGTGCTGGGATTGCAGGCTTGTACCACTATGCCCAGATTCTGTGGCTGGCTCAGCCCGTCCCAGGGATAGGGTTGGCACTGCATGTGATGCTGGGGATCGAACCATGGTCCCTGGCACATCATTCCACTGAGCTATCTTGCCAGCCCTGGTTTATCTAAGTTTGAATTTTTAGAGACCACTGTGTTTTTCATTTGCAGGAGATGACGTTTCTGTTCACTATGACCCCATGATTGCAAAGCTGGTTGTATGGGCTGCGGACCGCCAGGCAGCCCTAACGAAACTGAGGTACAGCCTTCATCAGTTCAACGTGAGTGACCTGTGGCTATGGTGATGACACAGATGACTTTGGTCAGCATCAAAGGCTGTCCTTTCAGCTTGTCACAGCCTTGGTCTTACCATTGTGTATCCACTGATTGGTTGGATGTCACAAACCGAATAATGCCACATGGGGGAATTTCCCATGGGTTAGAGTAGGATTTGAGGACTTCTCAATTTCAATGAAGAAACAGCACAGAAGTAAGACTATTAGCATCAGTGCTATATTTTATTTTATTTTTTATTTTTATTTTTATTTTTTTGTGTGTGGGACTAGGGTTTGAACTCACAACTGCATACGTGCCAGGCAGGCACTTGTGCCACGGAGCTATTTCCCCAGCCTCAGTGCTATATTTTAGAGAAGCCTAGTCATTATTTAAATGGGGCCAGCTACATGAACATTGCCTACACTCTGGCAAATATTCTCCAAAGGAAAATAACTGTGTTCAGTTTTATCTGCTTGACACTAAGTTGTTTTTCTGCAACACAGTAATTTCCTTGGTGCAGAACGTCCCATGCTGTACTGGTTTAGCATCACAGAAGGGCAAATTAGCATACAGTAATAGAATTGGTGTGTGTCACTCATTCAATCACACCGGCTTTCTGTGGCTTGAGCCACACCAGCCTCCTCGACATTCCTCAGGTGACACCAGCATGGAGTTAGTCTCATGCCTGTCCCCTTGTCTCAGTTACTTGTCTCTTGTTGCTGGGACAAATACCCAACACCCAAAGTAAAGGAAGGAAAGGTTTATTTAACTCACAGTTAGTAGAGATTCAGTCCATACTCAGCTGGCCCCAAGGCAGAGTGGCACATGGCAGAGGGCAGCTCTTCATGGTGGCAGCAAAGAGCAGAAAGGACCAGCTGTGGCAGCTGGCAAGCATCTCTCCCGTCCTTACACTATAATGCAGATTCCCTGCCCCAGGGCAAGTGTAGCGTCCACATCCACAATAATTAATCACAAACTCCATGACAGCATGAGGCTTTGGGGGATGCCTGCGCACAAACTATAACACCCCTCTCTCTTCCAGAATGTTCTTCCTCTTTATAATCACAACCTCCTTCCTGACTGTCTGCATCCCTGCTCACTTCTCAGACTCTTTCCTGCCTGTGTCATTTAAAATAGGACCCTTGGGGCCTGGCAGGATGGCTCAGTAGTCTAAAGTGCCTGCAGGCGGCTTCAGGGACCAAGGTTCAATCCCCAGCACCACAAGCTGTGCCAGCTCTGCCCTCAGGGCCATAAAAATAAACAAACAAAACTTCTGAAACAATAAAATAAAAAATTTAAAAAAAAATAAAATAGGACCCTTAGGGGCTGGGGAGATAGCTCCAAGGCACAAGTGCCTGCCTGGCAAGTGCAAGGTTGTGAGTTTGAACCCCAGTCCCACAAAAATAAATAAATAAATAAATAAATAAATAAAATAGGAGCCTTTGCTCTTCCCTGACCCCTTAGCCAGCCTGAGGTCTTCCATGATGTTATGTCCTATGTTTGATTCTAGATGGTATCCACTACCTGTCTGCCAAGAATGTAAGCCCCCCGTGGGGCAGGGGCTTCATCTGCTTCATTCCTCTGTGTACAGGGCCTGAGCCAGAGTCTGGCACCCAAAAAGAACTCAGTGAATGGCCAGTCAGTGGATGAAGTTCTGGCTGTGGTGACAGCTGTGGTGGCACATCCCAGCACTCAGTAGCCTGAGGCCGGAGAATTGCCTTGAGATCCAGGCCAGCCTGGGCTACATAGTGAGCTCAAGACTAGCCTAAATTACATAGAGGCCCTAATTCAAAAAATATCTCTGTCTATCTATCTTGCAAATTAGTATTTACTACCTTTTTTTTTTTTTTTTTTTTTTTTGCAGAGAGTGTTTTTTGAGACAGCATCTCACTGTGCAGCTCAGGCTGGCATTGAACTCACTCACTTCGTAGCCCAGGCTGGTCTCAAACTTGCAGTAATCCTGCTGTGTCAGCCTCTGAGGGCTGGGATTATAGGCATGTACCACCCTTCCCGGCTTATGTTTATCACTTTCCTAGGTGAAATGTCTCCATACTGCCTACTATATTTCCTTGACCCTTTCATTTTATTAAACTGTGGTGTGTCAATCTAGGCAGATCGTGATGGGTATAGTGACAACCCCAACCCCTATGGTATCTTGGTAGAGTTTTCATTTGTCCCAAGAGTTATCTGGAGTAGAAAATACTTAGAAAAGAGGAACTGATGCTTTTTTTTTTTTTTTTTTTAATTGGCTGGCTCAGCCTGCCCTGGTGGTGGGGCTGGCGCAGCATGTGGTGCCGGGAATCGAACCGCAGTCCCTGCCGCTGCCTAAGCTTGCCTAAGCAGGAGCTTTAGACCACTGAGCCATCTTGCCAGCTCTGCTGATGCTTTTCTGAGTGTGTCGTTTTTCCTACTCAGTAGGAACTGGAGTTTTCCTTTCTTCTAGATTGTTGGCCTGCGCACCAACGTTGACTTCTTGCTCCGCCTGTCCGCCCACCCGGCCTTCGTCACCGGGGACGTGCACACGGATTTCATTCCTCAGCACCGCAAGGAGCTGCTGCCCAGCAGCAGTGCGGTGACCAGGGAGCATCTGTGCCTGGCTGCTCTGGGCTTCATACTCAAGGAGAAAGCTGTGACGGACGCGTTCACACTGCAGACCCAAGGTACAGACCGCTGATCTTCCAGGACAGCGCTTTGCAGCTCGCGGCAGTGTCCACGCGCGCAGCTTGACCCAGTCAACATGGCTCACCCATCCGGAGCCTCTCCCTGTGCCTCTTGCAGATGCCCGGTGACTTCTCTGTTCTCTTTGAGGCCTGGGTACCTGCAGCAACTTGCTTGGTCCCAGCGGCTAAGGCTGAACACTAGGGGGCCAGGGGAGGCTCTCGGGTGACCTCCTCTTTCTCCTCCTCTGTGTGGTTATTTTCTGTCCACCTAGGCACAGGCAGGGCTACAGCCAGGCTTATCCTCACTGCACACAGGTACTGGGGACATTGTTGCTCAGCCTCTTCCTAACACCCTGAAACCGGAACTCAGTCCCTCCTGGATAGCCGCCCGAAGCTCAGTCAGTTCTCCTTGGAGAGGCCTTCTATCTGAATAGGCCACCAGCTCCTCGCACACAGGCCCCGTAATACTCACATGGGCCAGCGCTGACCTTCAGCACAACCAGTGTTCGTTCATTCATTTATTTGTTCATTCATTCTGTATTTAGTGCAGGGTCTGCAGTGTCTCACTACGTAGATAGGACTCATCCTCCTATTTTCAGCCTCCCAAGTGCTGAGATCACAAGCATGTGCCACCATGCCCAGTCTCATAATCAGAATAAGCGCTTGCCTGGCAAGTGTAAGGGCCTGAGTTCAATCTCCGATTCCAGGAAAAAAAAAAAATAATAATAAGGCAAATCCATCTATCTCTAATTCTTCTTTTATAGGATCCTGTTATTGGAACATTTCATTTCTAGATACATTCAAGATAATGATATTGAAAGGTTAGAATGAACAACTCTTTCTCAATTTCTTTCTTTCTTTCTTTGAGACAGAGTCCCATTGTGCAGTCCAAGCTGACCTTGAACTCACTATGTAGCTCAGGCTGGCCTCAATAGGGCAATCGTCCTGCTTCAGCCTACCAAGTACTGGAATTACAGGCATTTGCCACGATGCCTGGCTGCATCTTTAGATTTGTGCCTAATTCTCATTTTTTTCCCCTTTCACATTAAGTGAAACTGTATCCAGCCATCTGCACGTGGTTTTCCTGAGGCCAAACTCAACATTTTTAGAATGCAGAGTGCTGGTGCTCTTGCCTTTCTTTTCAAATGTACAACTAGCACAGCAATGAGCTTGAAATAAATGGCTTTGGCTCAGTTCTTTTTTTTTTTTTTTTTTTTTTTCAGTTTAGTTCTGCTGTGGCCTCTGGACTTGGTCCAACAGCCTCTGAGGCTGGATGGACCAGGAGCAGAAAAGGGAAAAGGAGGCCAGGTGGAAGGAGACCAGGGAGGAGTGGACGTTTTGGTGACCTGAGCCACACTCGCTTCCTAAGCTGTGAGGCTCTGCGGCCCTCACCACCAGAGACTGAGCATACAGGCTGCACGATGATTGGATTTTCTCAGAGAAGCTGGGATTTTTCCCTATGAAATTTTCAGAAGTATAAATGAAATATCTAACTTAAATTAAAAAAAAACAAAATAAAATTTATTTGAGCTGCCAGTGTAAAAGCTGTGTTTTATGTTTTCTTTGGCAAGGTATAAATTGTGGAAACTTGATGTCTATCCATTTATTGTTAATTTTAATTTTTGTCTAGATCCAGTCTCTCCATTTTCATTCAGCAGTGGAAGAAGACTGAACTTCTGTTATACAAGAAATTTGACTCTTAGAGATGGCAAAAAAAGTAAGTAATACTTCATGAAGAGATAAACCTGAATCATGCATTGAAACTAAAGAAGACTTAGGCTTGGGCCTAAGCAGTCCATTACAGTTTTCTAAATACCTGCACCAGGGAAAGGAATATGCCTGAATTAGTGTTTACTAGCTCTGAGTAGTAAATTAATAATTTTATACTTCTATGTTTTGGAAGCATTTTAAAAATATGTCGTAAAACATATATAGCAAGGAAGGAAGGAAGGAAGGCCAGGCAGGATGGTGCACACCTGTAATCCAAGCACTTGGGAGGCTGAGGCAGGAGGATCAATGTGAGTTCAAGACCAGCCTGGGCTACAAAAGTGAGCTCAATGCCAGCCTGAACTGCATAAGAGAGACCCTGTTTCAAAAAGCCAAAAAAAAAAAAAAAAAGGAGAAAGAATCCAAAATGTTAGCAAAGTTTTTACAGGGAGGTAGGATTGGAGACAAGTTTTTTTTCCCCAATTTTTTGTACTTTTTGTTGTTCTGAGACATGTTCTCACTGTGAAGTTAAGGCTGGCCTTGACCTCACAGCAGTCTTCCTGTCTCAGCCTCCTGAGTGCTGGAACCACAGGTGTCTGCCACACCACCTGGCTAGAGTATATTACATTTTTTTTAATGTATATGGTATAGGGTCTCACTACACAACTCAGACTCATAGTGATCCTCCTGTTTCAGCCTCCCCAGCCCTGGAATTATAGGCATGTGCCACTATACCTGGTCTGGATGTATTATTTTATTTATTTTTGTGTGTGTATTTCTTTAGGGAAGGGTCTACAGTATGCAGGGTCTCACTGCTAGATCGGACTCATAGTGATCTGCCTGTTTACAGCCACCCAAGAGCTGGGATTACAGGCACATGCCACCATGCCCAGTCTCAATTACCATCTCAGAGCACGCTGTGGGCAGGGTTTGGCCAGCCCTAAATGTATTATTTTAAATAAGGGAAACAGTATCTAAAGCTATATCAGGAGGGGAAAATTACCCATTGCTCAGGCAGTATTACCAGTGGAAGTGGGTCACAAAGAGCTGTAATTTATCATATGCCTCATCACATGTAAGTTTTTATCTTCCCAACAACATAATGAGGGGTAGTGGCTGTCATAGCCGCCTATGCATGATGAGGCCGAGGTGCAGAAGGAGCACTTGCTTGAGCTGGTGAGGTGGCAGAACACTTCTGATGCCCTCTTGACACTGACTTGAGAGCTCTTGCCACCACCTTTCCAGTAGAACTTTTATCCCTTATTGAAAACCAGTTCGAGTAGGCTCAAGCTAGAGGCTGATGTACTTTAACTGAGGTCAGGGGAGGTGGTCATTCAAGTGGCAGGTACTCTGTACATCTCTGACTGGGGCAGTGCTCCAGAGGGACCCAAAGCCTGTGACAGCTGTGACTGCGAGCCTTCTGCTACAGGGAAGCGAGGCAGGCACAGTGACAGAGCCATCCTGACAGTGCGCCTGCTGGGGTGTAGCCAGGCCCTCTTGCCAGCAAGTCATTCTGCCCTCTTGTCTGGACAGAGCAGAATCCTCTTTACTTCAGCTTCCCAGACACCTACTCTGGCATGCATCATCATATCTGGCAATATTATCCTTATTGAGGATAGGACGAGGGTCTATAAAACATGGCCAATAATAACAATGTGGTAGCTTCTTCATTTACAGAAATTAGAGAGACCCATGGTGGTGCAAGTCTGGAATCCCAGCGCTCAGGGGGCTGAGCCATGAGGACTGCCACAAGGTCAGGCCAGCCTGAACTGTAAAGGGACACCCATATTTTTCGACTGGGCTCTAGCTCTTCAGCATTTTCCCCCTGAGCCCCAGTGACCATTGCTGTGGGAACCTGGCCATATCATAGGCCTGAAGTCTGCATGCACAGTGGCCAGCCAGCCAGCTCCTCCTCACTTGCTCATGTCACCCTGAGAAGCAGCCCCCGGAGTCTGGCACTGTCTGGCCCTCACCTGTTCTCTGCTGAATACCAGTCCAGGAAACTGCAAGTGTCACCCATCTGAGCTAAACAGAGGAAGGAACATGACTTAACTGGGAGAAACCAGCTGGTCTTTGGCATAGGTCTCCAATTAGAGTACTAATTTGTGTTTTGGGGAAAAGGTTTAGTTAATCAAAATATATATATATTCAAAATATATAGATATATTCAAAATATATATGTTCAATATATATATATTCAAAACATATATATTCAAAATATATATATTCAAAAGGGCAATGTGCAATGTGGGGCTGGGGAGATAGCTCAGTAGAATATGCACTTGCCTAGCAAGCTCCAGGGCCTAAATTCAATCCCTGGTTCTGAAAAAAAAAAAAAAAAAAAGGGAAGGAGCAATGTAATTACTATTTGCTGTAGACTTTTGGCAGTGCCCTACAAAAATAACCAAGGTCTAAGTAGAGGAGCATTTAGAGATGCTATGGTGAGCCTCTGGGGACTGCTAAGCCCACCACACAGGGAGCCCAGGGAGCCCAGGGCCAGAGAGTGTAAGGTAGAGCCAACTGTTCACAAATGAGTGAGAAGGACCAAGTTGCTTGCTTGTTTGGTTATTGAGACAGGTCTCACTGCATAGTCGAGGCTGGCTTCAAGCTCCCAGCAGTCCTCCTGTCTCAGCCTTCCTGTTGCTAGGATTCCAGGCAGGCGACATCCCACTCAGGAGAAACAAGTATTTTAAATGCAGTACTATATTCAAAACTTGAACATTTTTATGACTTTGTTATTATTGGCCATGTTTTATACACCCTTGTCCTATCCTCAATAAGGATAATATTTCCAGATATGATGATGCATACCTATAATCCCAGCACTCAGGGGCCTTAGGTGGGAAGGTTGCTGTGAGTTCAAGGCCTGCCTGAACTGCATAGCAAGACCTGTCTCAAATCACCCTCCCCAACAAATAATATTGATTTTTATTGTCAAATATGTGTTTTAATATTTGTTTTGTATCAGACACTGTGTTAAATACTTCCCAAAGATTGTTTCTCTTGAGTTTTCAGAAGAGGCCAGTGCAATTAGTTGTGACTTTTGTCAGCTTCATAAATTAATAATCTCTCTAAATCAAGGCCAAAGCTTTTGTAGTTTTTCCAGCAATAAAATCACCAATTGATGGGGTGAGAATTTGAACCCATACTACAGGAAATGTATGCATCCCTAGCCCCGCTCCGTGCTGTTGCCTCACTCTTCTCTCCTTGCTGGGACAAACACCCGACACCCAATATGAAGGAAGGAAAGGCTTATTCAGCTCAGTTACTGGAGGTTTCAATCTGTATTCGGCCGGCTCCAAGGCTGAGTGGAGCATCCAATTCATGGTGGTGGGACAGCAACAGGATGGTGACAAAGGCAATTGACCAACCAGGGCAACAAAGAGCAACAGAGAGAGAGTCTGTTGCTCTGTCTCTCTTATAATACATTCAGGCTATAATGTTCATTTAAAAGTGTTAATGTTTAATTGTTTGATCAATTTTATATACATATATGTATTAATCTAAACTGATCTGATAATGAAAATATGTAATATAACCATTGTTAAATTTATTTATTTATTTATTTATTTTTGTATTTTTGAGACAGGGTCTCACTATGCAGTTGAGGCTGGCCTTGAGCTCACTTTTGTAGCCCAGGCTGGTCTCGAACTCGCACCAATCCTCCTGCCTCAGCCTCCCGAGTGCTGGGATTACAGGCGTGAGCCACCACGCCCGGCCTAACCATTGTTAAATTTAAACAATAAAAATATTAAATAAAAAAATAGACATGAAATCTTAAAAAAAAAAAAAAATACATTCAGGCTATCACCCCAAGCTGGGTAAGGTATGCATGCCCCTAATCCCAGCAGTACTAAAATCCATAATCTCAGCAGTACTAAGACACACAATACCAGTGGATCATGAGTTAGTCTCAAACTCTATAGAAGTCCCTGCCCCATGACTGCATGAGGCTTTGGGGGGACAACTAAACATAAACCATAACAGCTGTCACCACTCTTATTAAGTAAGTTTTCAAGAGAGTGTTTAAGCTTCTCTAGTCAGTGATAAGAGATATATAAGAAAGAGAGACATAAGTTCTGTTGCCTCATACTACCATAAAACAATTTTTAGGGATTTTTGTTTTGTTGTTTTGTTTTACTTTCAGGTACTGAGTATTAAACTCAGGGGCTGCACATTGAGCTATATCCCTGAGGGTTTCTTTTTTATTTTAAAACAAAGTCATGCTTATTTGCTCAAGCTGGGTAAGAATTTGTGATCCTCCTGCCTCAGCCTTGCAGAGTGCTGGAAGTACATGTAGACCTGTGGCACCTTGCACAGCTAAGAATTTTTCCAGGTAGTGAAACTATTGGCATTTGTATTGTCTAAATGCTTTTCATATTTTTGTAAATTAAAAGAAAGTTAATCTGGTGTAATTGGAGGCATTTTCTTTTTTTATTTTATTTTATTTTATTTATTTATTTATTTATTTTTTGGCTTTTTGAGACAGGGTCTCGCTATGTGGTTCAGGCTGGCCTTGAGCTCACTTTTGTAGCCCAGGCTGGTCTCGAACTCACACCGATCCTCCTGCCTCAGCCTCCTGAGTGCTGGGATTACAGGCGTGTGCCACCACGCCCAGCTTATTTTATTTATTTATTTATTTATTTATTTATTTATTTGTCTTTTTGAGACAGGGTCTCGCTATGCAGTTGAAGCTGGCCTTGAGCTCACTTTTGTAGCCCAGGCTGGTCTTGAACTTGCACTGATCCTCCTGCCTCAGGCTCCTTAGTGCTGGGATTACAGGCGTGAGCTACCACGCCCGGCTTGGAGGCATTTTCTTTAAAGTTAAAGCAAGTTGACAAGATGTGGGATGGAGAATTTTCATACACCCCACTGAAAGTATTTGAAAGGAAAAAATAGTCAGGCTGAGTGATGTGGAGAAGAGAGGAGAAAACACATCTTTGGCCCTATTTATCCTATGAGTCAATTTACCATGTGGAAATATGTGTGTCGGGAAGATAGATAATATAGTGGTTAATAATGCGGGCCCTGGCCGGGCGTGGTGGCTCACGCCTGCAATCCCAGCACTCGGGAGGCTGAGGCAGGAGGATCGGTGCGAGTTCGAGACTAGCCTGGGCTACAAAAGTGAGCTCAGGACCAGCCTCAACTGCATAGCGAGACCCTGTCTCAAAAAGACAAAAAAAAAAATGCGGGCCCTGAAGCTGATGTACTTTTGACTTTACTTTTCCTTCCTACTGTTTGAGACAGTTTTGCTATGCAGTTCTGGCTGGCCTTGAACCCACTGTGTAGTCCAGCCTGAGCTCAAACTCTCAGTGATCTTCCAGCCTCAGCCTCCTGAGTGCTGGGATAGGAGGCATGTGCTACTTCACCCAGATCCACAAAACTTTTGATTTCCAACTCCTAGGAGAGTCTTCAGCCAATATCTTATCCATCTACTAACAAGAATAATGTCTTCTGTTGCCTGTCAGTTTATAGAGCACTCTCACATTTGTTTACTCATTATTATATTCACATACCCACTTAAGCTGGGCGTGGTGGCTCATGCCTGTAATCCCAGCACTTGGGAGGCTGAGGCAGGAGGATTGCTGCGAGTTTGAGACCAGCCTGGACTACAAAAGTGAGCTCAAGGCCAGCCTCAACTGCATAACGAGACCCTGTCTCAAAAAGAAAAAAAAAAAAAAAACCAACCAAACAAAAAAACACATACCCACTTAGTGGTCCAGTAAATAAAGGCTCAGAGATCTGGTGGCTCAGTCAGGACCACAGAGCCACTCAGATGGCAGATCTGGGTCTTAAGCCAGAGTGTCTCCTTGCTGATTCATTCTATTTTCAACCATCACACTGCAGTCTTTTTGTTGTGGGAAGGACTCTAACATAGTTTACAACCTTCAAAAGAAAAGTTTGATGGGGGCTGGCGAAATAGCTCAGTGCTCCAGAGTACCTGATTAGGCAAGCTTAGGCAATCGCAGGGACCATAGTTGGATCCCCAGCACCACATGCTGCACCAGCCCCACCCTCAGGGCCAGCTGTGCCAGCCATAATATATATATATATATATATATATATATATATATATATATATATTTTTTTTTTTTTTTGTCTTTTTGAGACAGGGTCTCACTATGCAGTTGAGGCTGGCCTTGAGCTCACTTTTGTAGCCCAGGCTGGTCTCAAACTCGCACCGATCCTCTTGCCTCAGCCTCCTGAGTGCTGGGATTACAGGCGTGCACCACCACGCCCAGCAGGAGTGTTAATGTTTAATTGTTTGATCAATCTTATATACCTATATGTATTAATCTAAACTGATCTGATGATGAAAATATGTAATATAACCATTGTTAAATTTATACAATAAAAATATTAAATCATTAAAAAAAGAAAAAAAGGAGAAATTTGATGTTCCTCTTTATTGAAACCTGTGTGGTAGATGCTTTTCTAAGAAAAAGAAAAAGAAAAGCAAAACCTTTTATTTCCAGAGGTGAAAAATGTTAATGTTGTTGATGTTTCCAAGGGCAGCTCATTATCTTAAGGTTGAAGGTGAGATCTCTGGCATCTCAGTTACTGGATAAATCTATTCTAATTGTTCAATTTCCTCCTTTCTCATGAAGATGTGGCTGTCGCTGTAACGTATAACCATGACGGGTCCTATAGCATGCAGGTAAGCCGCAGTAAGGCCATTTGTGGGTCAGACCTAAATCTGATCTTTCTCCTCCTGAGCAGGGTTGGGTTTGCTTTTTTTTTTTTTTATTATGTAGTCTAGCTGGCCTCAAGCTCTCAGCAATCCTCCTGCCTCAGCTTCCAGAGTGCTAGGATTATAGGTGTGTGATACCATACCTGGCTGGCCTTGGACCTGTGATCCTCCTGCCTCAGCCTCCCAGGCCACTGGGATTACAGGCCTGTACTGCTATACTTGGTCCTCAACATTCTTCAGAGCTTATTGAGGTACCCCTGGCCTCAAAGAGTCTTTGCTTATGAATTACAACTATTGATATTTACCACTGAGGAAAATTTACTGAGAAATTTTAGTTTTAATTATGGTAAAATAGAGCCGGTAAGATTGCTCAGTGGTCTAAAGCACCTGCTTAGGCAAGCTTAGCCAACTGCAGGGACCGCAGCTCAATCCCCAGCACCACGTGCTGAGCCAGCCTCACCCCCAGGGCCGGCTGAGCTGGCCATATTGCAAATAAATAAATAAGGTTTAAATAAAATAAAATAAAATTTAAAATTATGGTAAAATATACATAACATAAAACTTACTACTTTAATAATTAAGTATACATCTCAGTGGCATTAAAAACACTCATGTGGTTGTACACCATCCAACTCCAGAATTTCTTTTTAACCTTACAAATTCTGAAGTTCTTCACTCCTGGAATGTGAGCAATCAAGAGGCTGAAGCAGGAGGCTGCCAGGAGTTCAAGGCCAGCTTACACTACAAAGTAAGTTCAGCCGGGCGTGGTGGCACATGCCTGTAATCCCAGCACTTGGGAGGCTGAGGCAGGAGGATCGGTGTGAGTTCGAGACCAGCCTGGGCTACAAAAGTGAGCTCAAGGCCAGCCTGAACTGCATAGTGAGACCCTGTCTCAAAAAGACAAAAAAA
>PVJA010026498.1:0-29664 GCA_004027025.1 Myocastor coypus
TTTCCTGGCCCCTGGTTTCCTGGCCACCCACATCAGGAGACATTCTCCCTCCCTTGCACTTTCCACTCTCAGTTTCAAGGAATTTCCTTGTGTCAAAGGCAAAGTGTGATTGACATATTTTTCCCCTCTTAAGAGCACTCATCTCAGTGTTTGATTTAACCATCTCCTTATGGGGCTCATACAGTTATTACCTAGGTAAAAGAGACCTCCTGATTATCCTTATGCTCACACACCAGCTCACCCCCGTCCAGCTCAGCGTTTTTATAGACTTTTAAATTGCTGCTCTTTTTATTGCCCATATTTTGGCTTGGGTGGGTAGCAGTGGCACTAGGAAATATCTTCTGGTGAGTTGTACCTTGAGGTTTAAAGAATTTTAGGTATCCACAAGCAGTTAGACAGCTGCCTCCTGCCAATACCCTCTGCTGCCAAGAAAGTCATTTGTTGCACTACAGACGCAAGGAAGGAAGAAACAGAATGAATTCTCCAGTTTTGTACACATCAACTCTAGGCAAGTTGTAATGCTTTAGTTCTTTAGTCTTCTTGGCTTGTTTATTTGTCTCTTAGGAGAAAAAGAAATGAAAGAAGATAGAAATAGCATGAGGAATTATATTTAAACCCAAGAATTTCTTGGCAATAAAGCCTATTAGTGCCAAAGTGAGCCTGGAATGTGTGCACTCTCAGGGTCTTCAAAACAGGCTGTCTCATCATTGAATTACCTTGGTTCTGAGGACTTTTGTCTGCCCTGAGGGAGTAAACTAGATGACCTTGGAGGTCACTTGCAGCTTTTCAGTTCATCAGCAATCTTCTCTTTTGTGTGAAGGGCTATACTTCTCATAGGGTTGGAACAGACTGTCTTAAGGGAATTACTATGTCTTTCCCAAAGTAGGCTGAATCACATCCTGCTGTTTTTCCAGCAATGAATCACATCTTCTGCTGTGGACTCTGATAAACTCTGTACTCAGAGGTCTTGGTTGTAGGCAGCTCTAATGTAGCGCAGTGATTATCTTCTTAAGGAAGACTCCCACCCCTGATCTCACTGATTCAGAGGAACACAAAGTGCTAGAAGATAAACGGTTTCGATGTGCAGCAACAAAATTTTTTCCCTGCTGAAATTATGGCAGGAGAGGTAGCTGTAATAAAAATCTATCCATTTATAACTATTAAACCTTAATTTATTATGTAAGACCAGCATTGATTGGTATTTCACTTTTAATCTGATTAACAAAGAAATATGATCACAGAAATACTTACTAGCATAGTATAACATAAATACGTTTTACTCACCATTAACATCCATACTATGATAAACAAAGCATGAAGCCAATTAAGCAAAGCAAGCCTATGTTCTGATATTGTAGGGAATAGTATTAGGTATCTTAAAATTGTTTTCTTTAATTGTCACATAATTATTTTATATATTTATAGGGCACAGTGTGATAATCTGATGTAGATATAGAATGAATAATAATCAAATGGGATGATTATTATTTTCTTCTCCTTAAACATTTATTATTACTTTATTTTGGGAAAATTCGAGCTGCTCTCTTCTACTTCTCCATGAATTACTAACTACTGCATGCTGGTACCAGCAACCTAGCTTGCTTCTTTCCTTGATTTCTCTCCTTCCTACTCTCTAGTAATTGCTATTCTACTTTCTAATACACTTTTCTTAGCTTCCATGTATAAGTGAAAGCATATTATATTTGCCTTTCTGGTTTGGTCTTGTTTCCCTTAACATAATGTCTTTCAGTTCTATCTATATAACAAGAAAACATAGGATTTTATACTTTTATGATTAAATCATATTTCACCATGGACACACTTTACATTTTTTGTACATGCATTTGTTAGTAGACACAGAAACTGATTCCACACCATAGCTATTACGAGCAGTGCTGCAATAATCAGGGCAGTTTCGTTATCTCTGCTACAATCCCTTTCTTTGAGTGTATAGTCAGTAGTGAGACAGTTGGCATATGGTAGCTGTACATTCGCTTATTTAAGAAACCTGATTGTTTTCCATAATGACTATACTAATTCAAATTCTCACCAAGAATATAAATGTGTTCTTTGTCCACTTCTTTGAAAACTGGTTTCAATTGGTGTTACCTCTCATTGCCTTAGGGAAATTGGGCTGGAGAAGAAAGATCAACTAAAGTCAATATATAAATACCCAATGCATGCTAGCTAGTGGTCTACCAAGACCAATAATTGAGCCTGAAAGTAGAGAATAGGACTGTGTGGACAGATAATTGCCCTAGAAGCACTGGCCTAACAAGAGATAGGATGGATCCCAATATAGTTCTATCTTATCTCAATTTCTTATTCCTGATTTCCCAGTACCATTCGCTGACAACAAGAACTGAAGAGCTTATATGGTCCAAAAATGAACTTAAATATTTTCTCTATGCAATTGTGTTTTCAAGTAATGTGTCTGCCTGAAACAGTAGTTTTCATAAATTTTATTACCTGTGGTGTAGAGTAGCACTTTCTCTTATTTTTGAGAGGGTCTGAGTCTAAAAGACTCTAGCCCCACTTAGGTGATGTTATTACTTTCCAATCCTTCACAAGGCTCACAAGATATAGGGGAGGTCTTGCTTATATCTCTGCCTTCAGTGGCACATTGCCTGTGATTGTGAAATAATTTTTCACTCCTGAAGGCTCTATTTTTCTATCATGTACTCTTATGATATGGAATGCCACTGCAGACGTCCTCAAGGCAAACTCTGAGTGTTGCTCTCCCTTTTTCCAAGAGTAGGGGCAAAGTCTTTCAGTCTTCACAGCCCATCCAAGAACAGGCTATAACAATGAGCATCACTTTGTTGGCACAGGTTCATATGTAACCAAAAAGGAAGTATACACCAAAGTCACCTGTTGGCAATAACATATCCTTATGAAGTCAGTCCCCCATCTGTTGCAGAAAATCTTTCCACCCAATCTCCGTTTTCTTCTCCTTTAGTTAAAAAGCTATATTTTTATTTGCTATGGTGATGAACCACCATACAATGATATTTTTCCTATCTTCTTTTGAAGGTAGGAATGTTATAATCATCAGACTAATTTCTGGCTAATACAGCAGAAATGGATTTCAGAGAAGGCTTCTTACAGGAGCTGATGCAAGTGGAAGCTCTTTCTTTTTGATGTTCTTGTTGCCTGGGATGAAAATGTGATGAAAGGGCTTACAGTAATCATCTTAAAACATGTGGTGGTTTTGAGACTAGGAGCAGATGTAAGAATGATAGAGCAGAAATGAGAAGATGGAATCCCCATCACCTGAAAGACCCTCACAGTATCCTTGGACTTGTTCCTCTGGTCTCCCATTTGTGTTTATGTCCCTGTTATTTTGAGTTTCTGTACTCTGTAAGCAAATCTAACGGTGACACAGTAGCTATGAGCCTGCTTCCCTCAGTGGCTACAGCAGCAAGCCTGTTTCTATGTGTCACAGTCCAGGGTTCCTACACCATGTGGTAAATCCCACTACCATGCTTAGGTTTCCCAGAGATTTATCTGTACAAAACCAAGGCCCAGTGGAAAATAGTTCTTTCTTACTCTAAGCCATAATTTCTAATTTTTCATCTCCTGAGCCAAAAGCTGCCTCTTTTCGAGATGATTGAGCGTTATTATGATTATTGATTTAGACCCTCTTTCCCCAGGGGTGTGGCCTCCTCCGATGCTGCCATTAAGGAGCACATCAAATTTAAGTTTAAATCTGCCACATTTCAGATCTTTCATATCTGAAAAAAAATGGAAAAAATTCAAAATAAACATAAACCACAAGTGGTTTTAAAATACATTCTCAGGTATTGGTTTTGGAATCCCTATCCTAGTGGTTCTTAAATGCTATTTTTGGCTGATCTTGCCCTTGTATACATCTTCCATAAACAGCAATATATGTACATCAGCTCAGAAATGTGCACACAGATTCACACATGATTTCACATACATGCACATTGATTTTTTCTTTTCTTTCTTTTTTTTTTTTGTCTTTTTGAGACAGGGTCTCGCTATGCAGTTGAGGCTGGCCTTGAGCTCACTTTTGTAGCTCAGGCTGGTCTCGAACTCGCACCGATCCTCCTGCCTCAGCCTCCCGAGTGCTGGGATTACAGGCATGAGTCACCACGCCCAGCTTTTCTTTCATTTTTTTCTGAGACTTGGTCTAACTCTATAGCTGAGCCCAGGCTTGAACTTATGTCAGTCTCCTGCATCAGCTTCCCAAGTGCTAGGATCACAGCCATGCACCTCTATATCCAAGACCAGATTTTTTATATATACTCCCACATCAAGAGGTGTAATCTTGAGCATATACTTCAACACATTTATTCACAAGCTTAAAAGCATATGAACTGACTATTACTAAATAGGAAACACAAGAGATATCACAGATATAATAGCTAGGTAGACTAGACAGGTATATTATAAACAAGCACAGCAAGGTATTCCATTTTAATGGCATTGCTATAATGTAAATCCTCTATGTGATCTAGGATTACATTCCACAGAAGCTGATTAGAAAAGCTGATCTAAAGCACAGCCCAATGTTACTGCCAAGTCAGACTTTCCAGGCTGACTTTATGGTAGTAGAACATGATAGCAGGAGTATTATGAGTCATCTTGAAGTCCTTGATGTTAACAACACACTCTAATCTTGTCTTGTACCCTCATAATAGGTAACCAGCAAGGCTTTAAAATATGACTGATTGATGTTTTCTGCATAAACACGCAAAAGGTATTCTTACCCCATTTGGCATATTGGAAGAAGAGAGAGAAAGCAAACCACAAATCAGGATAGTATCAGTTGGAGGTAGACAGTGGGGAGGGAGCCAGAGTAGAGATAAGAGCCTTTCATGGTGCCATCTCGTCCTCTCTCTCCCAGCAGCTGATTTGCACTCATAGCATTGAGAATATACAGCTAATCCAAGGATCAAGACATCCATTGCTCCCTGGAGAGGCCACCTAGAAACAGACAGACCAAAATTTGTATTTGTATGTATTCTCATTTTGTTATTTCATGTAGCATTTTCACCTTACTCTTCAACTGCTCCTCTCCTTTCACCATGTCTGAACTTGTCAAATACTTGTACGCCCTAAGCACAGGTTAGCCCTGTTGCCCATTGACCAAATGATACATATTTAGGATTTTTTCTTTATAAATAATATTTCCAGTATTTTTAATCATTTTTATGGCTCTCTTCTTAACTCGACCCAACCTAAGCATAAGCTAAGGACCATCAAGATAGCTCAGCAGACCAAGTGTCTATTTAGGCAAGCATAGGCACCTGGATTTGATCCCCAGCACCTAATGTCACACCAACCCTACTTCCCTGGCACACTGAGCCAGCCATCAAGACAGGAAATGATGGTGCACACCTGTAATGCCAGTACTGGGGACGCTGAAAACAGGAGGATCATTACAAGTATGAGCTGCTTAGTGAAAACCTGTACCAAATATATTAAAGAAAAAAAAAAAAAGAGTTCAAATGTCTGCTCCTGTGGATTGGAAAGGAGGCTATTTCAAACCCATACAGAGATCCAGACTGTAGAGGCAATTCATCTCTGTATCTTAAACTTTATATCCTCAGTGTTCTTAAGCAGTGCAGACTGTAAAGGACCAGAGAAAGTAAGCAAAAGGGACAAAGTTGGGTTCAAGGGTTAGAGTCCACAGTGATTTTAGGTTTTGTTTATAGATTTTCTTAGTAATTGGTATAGTGATAGTCGTATCTTAGTCAGAAGTCAAAGATACAAATGTGCATCCAATGAACAGAAATAATTGCTTGTCATCCGATCACCCAGATCTCTGAACTTTGAAGAAACAATCGACTATCCCCTTACACTCCATTCCAGAGATATCTGATGCACATTCAGCCAAACGTGGGTATACTTTATCTTTTCCTTTCATTACACACGTAGTTATTGCAGATATTTTGCTTTCTTCTCACTTTTCTCTTAGCAATATGTCTTGGAGATTTGGAAATTAAACCTTGTGTATACATAAATGATTCCTCAAATGTTTTTATGACTATATGGCATACCTATGATTTAAATGTATGATAATTTTAGTCTGCAATCAATGAGCATCCATAATCTTCAATTTTTCAGAGTCACCATAAATGGGCATTTAAATATCATACCAATTTTTAATTATAGAAAATGCTTTGCATTTTGTACAATATATAGGCAGGTATGTAAAATGCCTGAGTTAAAAAGTATATACACTAACACTATGATAATTACTGAATGATTGTGTCAACTTTTAAATCAATGTACACATACAAAATCATATCCACATACATACAAAAATCACGAAAACCTTGACATGCTGTTAAAAGGATCAATACAGGTTTTCTTTGCACATTTGTTTTATCATGATTGAAGCTGGATTTCTTTTCATAAGTTGAAGAGCCATTTCCAGTGGAGTATTTCCTTTGTTTATATTTTTATTAAGTTGTTCCTGCAGTAATTTGGAAGCATTGTTGTATATTCAGGTGAATATACAATAAATATACAATTCAGGTGAATATACAATAAATATAAATTCCTTGTAATATAAATTGTATATTTTCTTGTATATTGCCCCATAGATGAATATATTCACTTTTAATTTCATAGTTTCTGGATTTTAATTTTATGGGGGTATTTATACAAGTTTTTCCCACTTTGAGTTTTGTTTTATTTATTTATTTTATTATTATTATTTTTTTTTGTGGGACCAGGGTTCAAACTCACGACCTTGCACTTGCCAGGCAGGCACTTGTGCCTCCGAGCTATCTCCCCAGCCCCTGAGTTTTGT
This sequence comes from Myocastor coypus, assembly GCA_004027025.1. Lineage (NCBI taxonomy): Eukaryota > Metazoa > Chordata > Mammalia > Rodentia > Myocastoridae > Myocastor > Myocastor coypus. The sequence goes on from PVJA010026498.1 coordinate 6,788, forward strand.
TTTAAACCTTGTAAAGTATTACCTTCTGCTAGTACACATGTAAATAAAAGGTAGAGGTAGGTGTATGGCCCAGTAGACAAGTATTTGCTTTACACATGTGGACCTGTGTTTGATCCTCAGCTCTGTGAAATAAATCAGAAAGAGGTAACTCAAGTTGACATACAAAAAAGTGAAACGTACAGAACTTAAATTGGGTATAACCAAAATAAATCCAAACCCAGACATGTAACAATCAAGATCTCAGAACTGTAGCAAAGAACACAATATTCAAACCTGTTTGAGAAAAGAAAGAGATCACCTATAATGCAAGTTCATCAGAATCAAGGCAGATATCTCAATAAAAGCAATTAAGTCAAGAAGAGCTTGGAATGAAGTATTTCAGGTACTGAATGAAAATATCTTCTAACCCAGACTGATGTACCCTGAAAAACTATCTGTCACAATTAATGGAGAAATAAGATAGTTCCAGGAAAAAGAACAAGTGAAAAAATTCTTGGCCACCAAATCAACCCTACAAAAACTACTGAAAGATATTCTAAAAAGATACATAAATGACCACAACTTCAAGAAAAACAAGGGAAAGTAATCAACAAATATAACAAGCAATTAAACAGAATAGGAACATAGGTATTCTACAGCAGAAAAAATAACATGACAAATATAAGCCAATACATACACGTTATAACCATCAATGTAAATGGCTTCAGTTCTCCAGTCAGAATTAACAGACTGGCAAGGATAGGTATAGGGCTAAAATTCAAACATACTGCATACAAGAAGCATGTTTAACTCAAAAGAAAATTCATAGACTGAAAATTAAAGGATGGAAGACAATACTCCATGAAGTAAGAATATAGAAACAAAAAGGGTAGCCATTCTGTTTGTTAACAATGTGAACATGAAACCGAGAGTTACCGAAAGAAATAAAGAAGGTCATTACATATATTTGTTCAGGAAAAATTGAAATTGGAACTGCAAAATTGAAACTGAAACTCATTGTAGGAGCACCCAACTGTATAAGACAAATATTAACAGACATGAACAATAAAACAATTGCAATGGGGAGACTTTAATACCAATTTATCACAAAAACATAGATCCACTAGGAAAAAAAATAAGTAAAGAAATAACAGAACTAGACAAAACTTTCAAAGAAATGGACTTGATAGACCATTAGAGAGTGTTCCACTAAGTAACATCAGAATGCACATTTTTCTCAGCTGCACACATGGCATTCTCCAAAGTAGATCACATATTAACACATAGAACATACATAATTAAGTAAATGAAAAAGCACTGAAATTATCCTATGCATATTATCTGATCATAGTGCAAAGAAAATGGAAAGTATTGCCAAAAGAAATTTTACAAACTCCATGTGCATATGTAAATTAAATAACATACTCCTGAACAAATATAGGCTCACAGATGAAATTAAAGAAGTTAATATTTACCAGCAAACTAAAATGCAGATGCAGTATACTGAAACCTGTGGGATATAATGAAAATAGGACTAGGAAGGAAATTAATAGCAGTGAATTCTTACATCCGGAAAACAGAACAAGCCCAAAGAAAAAGCCTTACTCTACAACTCAAACTTCTAGAAAAGGAAGCAAGTGAAATTCAAAGGCCTCAGAAAGCAGTAAATTATAAAGATCAGAGCTAAATTAATGCACTGAAGACTAAAAGTATTGCAAATAATTAATGATTCAAACAGTTGGTTCTTTGAAAGAATAAATACAATCAATAGCCTTCTAGCTAACTTTATTTTAAAAGGAAAGAAAAAATTCAACTTCATGCAATAAGGAAAGAAAAAGAGCAAAATCACTACATATCCTATAGAGATTCAGGTAGGTGTTCATTAATACCTCATGTGAAAATCTACTCTCATAGGATGGAAACACAGAAGACATGGACAGATTCCTACATGCATATTGATTACCAAAGCTAATGAGATATAAAAATTCTGAATAACCCAATATCAGTCAATGGAATGGAAAATTATTCATTACCTACCAAGAAAGAAAAGCCCAGGTCCTGATGTACTGAAGCTGAATGGTATGGGGGAATTAAAAAAATTAACACTAATTCACCTCAAACTCTTCAATGAAATATAAAGAGAAGAGATACTCCCTAAGTCATTCCAGGAGGCAAATATTAGCCTGATATCAGTTGATCATTTGTAGCAGCAAAAACACCCTTGTTGATTAACATGCCATTTTTAATGGCTATATAGTGAACAGCATCATGAGTGGCTTTGATCCATGTACAATTCAAAAATAAATTTCTTCCCACAACAAGTAATGCCATGGGTTTAAAAACACTTTAATTATTCTTCTCTGGTCATTTGAGGCTATGATATGTTGTATTATCTGTTGTATCTTAACTTCTTGCGACCCAAGGTAAATGGGACCATAGGGCCATATGTAGCAGTACCTTTATTTAAAATATTTTAAGGTCTTAAAGCATACAGCTTTATGAAGAATATAACTTGTCCCATATTATTGGGAACTTGAACTTCAGCAACAAGTTAGACACGTTGAAAACTCTCTATGGACTCCCTTACCCATCTGGTTTCTTTTAGCACTAATTGCAAGGGAGAGAGAGAAAATGGCTCTACTCCCTGCAGGGTGGAATTTCCAATCTGGAGCAGTAAAAGTTTTCTGAGCTGAAAAGGTGAGAATTTCTATGTATCACTCAGTTTTCTGGTTGTTGTTGTTCTACCATCTTTTCCCTTTGGGGAGTTGATTTTAAAATAGTTCCCTGAGCCAGATCTTTTGTGATCATCTGAACAAATTTATGAACATGAGCATACTCTCTAATCCACATTGATAAAAAAGAAAGTAAGTAAGTATAGGAATCAAGGATTTCTATATGGTCTGTGATTCTTTTTTTTTTTTTTTTGACTTTTTGAGACAGGGTCTCACTATGCAGTTGAGGCTGGCCTTGAGCTCCCTTTTGTAGCCCAGGCTGGTCTCGAACTCACGCCGATCCTCCTGCCTCAGCCTCCCGAGTGCTGGGATTACAGGCATGAGCCACCATGCCCAGCTTGGTCTGTGATTCTTGAGAACCTGTTTCACTCATGTTTTAAACCTGATATGCCAGCTGTACTGGTGACATTAATAGTTCACTGTGGAGGATATCATTATACCACTAGGCTCAATATAGATAATGTTGACAGGCTTAATACTGAGTTTATCAATATATCTCTTGCCCTTTTTGAACACACTAGAGGTGTCCTCATCTGCTAAATGGTGAAATCCCTCATGCCTTGAGTATCTGCTCAAGCATCATTGTGCAACTATCTGTGTGGCCCTTCAGCTTCCTGGGGTGCAGGCCTTGAAGAGCAATGAGAAGAAGAAGAGATGAAGACAAGATACAAGGAGCTGGGATCCCCCTGCTTGGATGGGAGAAAATGAACTGCTTAATCCAGTTTTGCTCCACCTGATTTACACTGTAATGATATATCTTAGACTTCTCATTGAATGGTTGGGTAATGACCTCAGCAAATGGGTTATGAGAATTAATTCAAGAGTTCCTTCATTCCTACTTGAGAAAGAAAGGGCATTCAAGCCATGTTACTTACTTTTTATAAATAGCACTGTGATTAATCCTACTTCTGTGTGTATGTATGAATATTTGTGAGCTTTATTTTGTTGGGCACTGATTATTTTTGCAACTCCATAAATATCGAGTGGTGGGATGTGCGTATGTGTTTGCAGGTGTGCAGTGTATGTGCACTGGAGACTAAACCTGGGGCCTCGGGTATGCCAGGTATGTGCTCTGTCCCTGAAATCATCCCCCGCCAATCCTTGAGTCTTGTTTGAATCCATTTGGATCTGGTTATGCAGGGAAATAGCAGAATTTAATGCAGATAATTTCTGCACTTAAAGAGCCAGAACTCTTCTGAGTACTGTGGCGGTGCTCTGTGAATTTTGTGGTGTTTCACTCTGGCTATAGGAAACAGGAAGTGCTTCCAGTCTGGTATGAGGAATGGCTCTCTCAAGACTTTTTCAATAGCTGTTTCACTGGCTTCCAGGGCCTCAGCTAGTTGACCAACACATGTTTGCTGAGTAGTGCTGAGCTGAATTCTGGCAGCAGGTTCTGTAAAGATCTCCAGAGCTCTCTCTTTCTACAGCTCTCCCTCCCAACCCTTCCCGCTGTTGGCTCTAGCTACCTTGCCCTTCCTGGGCTTCTGGCTCCAGCTCATTGGCTGAGATCCCTGGTCTGAGTCTGTGATCCCTTTACAGAGCTGGGGGAATCCTTGGGAAAATGTCGTTTATTTCCAGTCTCTCTAGGACTACTTTTTTGTTGTCTAATATTTTAAAATCATTGTTTCCTATATTTTGTTTTCCCTTATTTTAAATGTTTCAGGCAGGAAGGTAAATCTGGTCCCTGTTATTCCTGTTCTATCTTCTAAATCTGTGATTTTTTACATTTATGCATCTGGAATTTAATTTTTATGAGAGAAATACAGTTTTAATATTTTTTCAGTGGTCAGTCAGTTGTCCATCATCATATTTTGAATTCTTCCTTTCCCCTTTCACCTTGTTTGAAACGTAATCTTTATTATAAAGCTCATAGATATTTGTATTCTTTATTCTATTATATGCATTTTTCCATGTTTACCAAATAGCAACCCCTTTTAACTTACTAAAATTTCAAAGTATATTGCATTGTAGAATATGGCGAGTTTTCTATTTTTTTATTTTTCCAAATCTCCTTAAGTAGTCTTACATATGATTTTTATGCATGAATTGTTGTAGATGCTATTTATCGTGATTATACTAAATGTGAGAGCATGGATTATTTTGGAGATTCAGAGAAAGAGTTGGAAAAATACAAATTCAGTGACTTTATATTTGTGATACAGCAGGAAGCAAAGACATGAATTGGGACTAAACAAGATGAAGGTAAGATTCAGATGGATGGTAATTGGTGCCAACCCAGTGGATAATATGTGCTACAAAGGGTAAAGTCATGGGAGCCCTGAGAAAGTTTGTTCCTGAAGATATAAAGCAGTGACTGCATATTTATAGGACTCAAAATGAAGAATCGGGACTGCAAAATAGCTCAGTGGACCAAGCACCTGCTTAGTCTAGCCCAGAGACTGGGGTTTGATCCCCAGAACCACATGCCCCTAACCCCGGGCCGTCTGAGCCCTGCCCCCAGCTGCTGTGAGCCAGCCACCAAGTCCTGGCATGGTGCCACACACCTGTATGCCCAGCACTAGGGAGACCAAGACAGGAGGATCACTACGAGTCCAAGCTGCAAAATTAAAACCTTGTATCAAATGTATGAAAAATAAAGAAAGAGTCATCAGAGGGTATTAAGCTTCTCTGTTTTCATCCTCTGAAAACATCAAACATGCCACAGTGAGCCCAAGATTGTAACTGTTGCTGAGAACTCCCAAACCAGAAATAAGACAAGAATTACAATTTCTCCTGAAATAACTATTTCTCTGGTTCTCTGTTAATCTTCAGTGCAAAACACATTACCTGTCTACAGTTGGTGCCAAATAAATACATAAATAAATGATAAAACGATAAACAATTTTCCCTGAATTCTGCTTAAGATGTGTCTTCGTTACTTTCTACTTGTTGCTGGGAAGGAAGAAAAGGTTTATTTAGCACACAGTTTATCGAGGTTTCAGTCCATATTCCACTGGCTCCAAGGCAAAGGGCAGAGGCTCATGGCGGCAGAAAACAGCAGAGAAGGTGCAGCAGCTGCGGCATCCATGAAGCCTCTCTTTTTTCTACGCTGACTGTGAAGCCCAGCGCTCTACCACAAAGATCAAAGCTCCTTCCAACTGGCATAGCTGTAAAGTGGTGCGACAAATACTGGGAATTCTCTTGCTGTGCCCTAGGGCTACAGAGAGCCAATCTAGCCAAGCTTCAAACATCTCAAGTTGCCACAATGTATCCACTACCATGCGATGCTATGTTGTTATCCTGCCTGTGTTTCTTCAGACTCAAGGCACTCTATCCAGTTAAAAATATAAATGACCAGTTCACCAGTGGCCTGGAAGCACAGGGAAGTGAACAACTGCTGAACAAACTGGTGCAGTGTCAAATTGTTTGGTAAAACATTTCATTCTCTTTTAGCCTTTATATTTCTTTACAAACTACTTAAATTATTCATATAACCAGGAGCATAGGAGAATTAAGATAAAGGAGAGTTTAAGGCAAAAGTTTCATTTCTTTGAACCGTTCAGAGACATTACTTTAAATAATATAAATAAAGAAGGGAAGGAGTCTATATATGCCAGAGGGTTTGTGTGGTGGATTCATAGTCAAGATGTTGCATTCAGCTAAAGGAATCCAACTTGGTGCTGGGTGTGGACGGCTTACTTGAGGATTGTTGCAAACAGAGGCAGAACTGTAGAGGAAGTAAAAGCTGTTGGAAACCTGTTGGAGAAGCAGTTTGGAGCTGTTGGGAATGGCTGGTTCTCTTGGGCTATTCTGCTGGAGGACCTTGCTATGCTGCCTTTGTGATAAATGTGACTGTTATCAACATAGGAGCTCAGGAGCTCACCATTACTGAGAATGACTGCTCTTTTGGGGGAACTCTTGTTCTTATTTGAGTGTCACTTCCTGGCTCCACTGCAGATCACGCAGTATGCTAGCCCAGATCCTAGCTTCCACCACTGACCTTTAGGTCTTCCCAGTGAGATCGGTGAAACAGACCTGCATGGGACATTGTCATGGGCTCTTCGCCTCCAGTTGGACTCATTCAGGGAACTGTTATGGGCTTTATGTCTTCAGTTGGACTCATGTAGGACATTGCTTTGGGACTCAGGCCCTCAGCTGGATTCTTTGGTCTTTAGTGTGTGGACAGATTTACTGTACTCTTTTTGTATATGACTCCTTGGGTGACTGTTATAAAATAATTCTATAAACTATGTGTCCAGTATTAAATTATTTCCCCTTGCAAAGCCCCAAGCCATGACCGTGTGCTTCTCCTGAATGAGTCTTTAGTGAATTGTACACTCTATTGTCTCTGTCATTCAGTGATTTTGTGAAGGTAGTCTTTTAGTTAAGTGTAATTTTCCAGCAATTGTCTCAGATTAGATCTAAATAGCATGTCATTTAAATTGGCACAAGTTCTTTACTCTGAAATATTTCAAGGTAGTTTCGATAGAGACAGAAAGTGCTGCTCTGTTTTAAGCAACAAAGTTTATTTTTCTGTTAGCAAGACACTTTAAATTCAAGCACTCTCAAGGGAGAGGTCAATTACTAAATAGGAAAAGGAAAATTTAGAAAATATGAATACATTCAGACATCTTAGATCTTAGACTAATAAGAACTTTCACAGGCCATATAGATTAATTAGAGTCCACTATTTTTAAAAATTTATGTATTTGGCACAGGGTCTCACTATGCAGCTCAGACTCATAGTGATCCTGCTGCTTTCAGCCTTCTCAGCACTGGGATTACAGGCATGTGTCACCATACACAGACTTAGTCACTGGCTTAACATGCTTAAGGGTAGGACTGGTGCAGCATGAGGCACTAGGGGTTGAACCCTGGTCCCTGTGATTGCCTAAGCAGTTGCTTAGTCTGCTGAGCTGTCTCACTGGCCCTAGAGCCCACTTCATTTTAAAAATCCATTTTATATTATTTTTATGGGAAGGAAATCTTGAAATTTCTTAAAATCCCCTAAGAGACTAGCCATTACATAGTCCATAGGAAACAAAATTTTTGGTTAATCAAGGGGAAAATGAATTAGAATTTTCCCCTTGCACAGTCAATAGAAATATCTCTTTAGGTTAAATATATTTTAGATTTTATTGAAACAGAAAGTATTGTCTATGAACGTGAAAATATTAGTGCCTATTTTAAAGCATTAAATACTCAGTGCTATCTTTTTCTATGGATTAATAAGAGATTTAGCAGTTTTTCTATTTTATGTTGAATCACCATTTTCTTAGTTCAAACCTGATCAATTAAATTTTGTGTTTTATAGCAGGGTAGAAATCTAATCGCAGTTCCAATGGGAATGTTTTCATGAGATGTCTCTCCAGACCTGTCTTAGGCTTCTCAGTTACTCAAGGCATTGACAGTACAGTCCAGAACACCCAAGTATCTGATTAGTAATGATTTAAAATTATTTTTCCTCATACATTTAAAATTTATTCTATTTAAACAAGGTTTTCATCTTGTATATTGAGACATTGTACTTAGGAGATGTGTGCATTACTAAATGCACTCACATATGGTATCCTCACCTGCTAATGGAAGGAAAATAAGGGTCAACACGGCGAGTATCCTGACCTACTTCTGACATTGCTTCTCTGACTGTACAGGTGAAGTCCGTCATTCTTTCAGGTCTCAATCTCCTCTTCTTTCTATGAGGTGGTTAGATGTCCTCCAGGAACCCTCCTGCTGCTGGAGCAGACAGCACTGTAATATAGCAGCTACCCATCAAATGGTAACTTTTCTATTTATTGAGGAGCTTGCTTTATGGTGAATATTGGAGTACCTTAACTTTATATTCCATTATATTTACAACAAAATGGTACATTCTGTTCAATTCATTTGGCTAATTAGTGGTACTCCTTGTAAATATACAAGTAATATATTTCATGGCATGGAATTATAGAAAGAGCCTAGATTTTCAGCAGCCTTGAGTTCATGTCTTGCCTCATTACTTCTTAGCAATGTAACACTAAAAAATTGTCTTCATTTCTTAAAGACTTAATTTCTTTCACTTAAAAAATGAGAGTGAAGGTAATATTATTTGGCACAATTTTGCCACAAATAATAGAATCCACTCTATCAAGTTTAGGCAGAAATAGAATTTGTTTAAAATGTTATGCTACTTACAGAATCCTCTGGAACGCAAGTGGAGCAGATGAAGCCAGGAATAACAACAAACCACACTGTAAAGTCTGCTCCAGAGAAAACGTCTTTGCTGCCAATGCTGGGCAGCAGCTTTGCTTCCTGTATAGACACTGTAGCTTGCATCCATAATGCCTTTTTGTGGATGCCTGGAGTCCAGCCATTGGACCCTCCTGGCCGTATTCTTTGGTAGATGACATGCAATCCCACTTCTTGGTAGCATTGCTTCCAAGCTGAGGATTCATACGATGCATTTGGCTTATAAAGCCTAGTTTACTGATGCTAGCAGCAAAGCAGCCCGGCACAGCAAGGTCAAGTCTTACCTTAAGAGTTTTAAAGTGCAAAATGATCCCCATTCAGAAAACAGGTTTAGCTAGATGAAAACCTTGCCCATAGTAAGAACAATAACTATGGCAATGTGACTGCTACCTTTTAGAACTTATTTTATACGCAAAGAAAACCAAGGTAGTGAAGCTTGTAAGTGAAAACTTTCAGGGAATCTAGGCAAATGTGCTATCTATTAAAAGTTACATGTATGATTATGAAATTTTATCTCATTATTCAAAGTTATGTAAATGAGAAAAATTATGAAAATCATGGTGAATAAATGTGTCACCTAATAATATACTGGATGATAACTATTTTTAATATTTCAATTCACAAACATTCAATATAGTTATTAATTATACACATCTGTAGCCAAATATGTATATAATTTTATGTATGTATGCATATAAAGATGACATGATTTTTTTTTGCCTTTTTGAGACAGGGTCTTGCTATGTGGTTGAGGCTGACCTTGAGCTCACTTTTGTAGCCCAGGCTGGTCTCGAACTCGCACCAATCCTCCTGCCTCAGCCTCCCAAGTGCTGGGATTACAGGTGTGAGCCACTACGCCCCGCTAAGATGACATGATTTTTGAACCCAATCTTATAATTGATATATTGTGGGCATCTTTCATGCTAGTAAATGTCAGTAAACATCATTACTTTAAAAGGTTGCATGTTGTCTTGTATGAATAATTTTGAAAAACAATTATTTCACTAAATAATTTCAACAACTATTTCACTAAACACCCATGCATCAATAATTTCCAAGTTGCTTTTGTAAGCATTATTATAGTGAATATCTAAATAACCAGATATATACTTTCAACAATTCTTTTTCTAATTTTCAAAGCAGGATAGTTTGGACATCTTTGCTGTGCACTTCTACTGGTCTATGGAAAGGAGCAGATAAGACCTAATTTGTTTTGTCTCTTTATTTTTCAATTGTTTTACTTTTTCTCTTCTTAATTTCCTTTTCCTTTCTTCCCTCATATTTAGGACAGAGTCTACAGACTTTTCCTCTTAATTTCTTATGCATTTCTTTTTTATTTCTTCTTCCAATTTTGCATACATATGTCTGGTAATATGAATAAATGACTGGAAGACAATACTATGTATTAGAACAAATGCTGTGAAGTTCACAGTACTTTGTTAAGTGAAATTATCTATCACTTGTAATTTTTTATTTTAATTCTTATTTGTATTCTTTTTAAAAGAGAGGAAAATATTTAAAATAATTCTTTATAGTCAGCTTAAATAGAATGGCTATTTCAAAATATATAAAATTGAAAATATTATTTTTAAAAAAATCTTTTATTTATTTGTTTGGTACAGGGTCTCTCTACACAGCTCAATCTCATAGTGATCCTCCTCCCTCAGCCTCCTCAGTTCTGGGATAACAGATATGTGCCATCATGCCTGTTTTCTATGGTTGGCACTATGCACCAGACATTCTGGAGCTGGCATGGCATGGCATGTGGTCCTGAGGATCAAACCCGATTCTTGAGCTTTCCAGGCAGGCATTTAGACTGTGAAACTATCTCTGCAGCTCTTGAAAATATTTTTAATATGCACAAGGTGTCCTCAGAAAGTTTGTAGCCCTTTTTAATGGCACACGCAACATTTCAGAGTTTATTTTCCCACATTATTATCTATACTTGGTATTATGGACCCTATGCATTGTGTTCAATATTTTAGGAGAGAAGTAATTTGTCTTATTTTTATTTTTATAATTTCAGGGAAGTGTCTACAGGGTGTTCAGGGTTTCACTACTAGATCAGATCTTTCACAGCCTCCTAAGAGCTGAGATTACAAGCACGTGCCACCACGCCCAGTCTCAATTGCTGTCTCAGTGTTCCCTGGGGGTAGGCTGGCACAGCAGGCCCAGGGATCAAACCCCTGGCCCCTACGCCTGCTTGCAGAATTCACAGAGCTACTTGGCCGGCCCACAAAATATTTCAGGTTTTAAATTGAATTTATTACTTCGATATATTTCATGTATATCTATTTTCCACTTACGTTATTTTTCAGGTTTTTGTCTGTTTATTGATTTCTACCTGGCTACTCTAGAAAGTTCTCAAGATAAGGGAGGGCTTCAAGATCACCCACCTTCCTAGATGACAAGAGCTTCTGGACACTGGCACAGTAAGGCACAGTGGCCATATCTGGAGAAGCTACATCCCTGCAAGTGTGAACTAGAGGTAGTAACCCCATAGTCACTGCTGAGTTCAACAGGTAATGGTGCAACAGAAGCCTCTCCAGCCTGAGTGAAGCAAGCTGCGTCTGCAAATTATGAAACATCTCCAGGTTCCTCTGCTAGAAGGTTATGGTTCTGGCTGAGGCTCATCGGCCTGCTCCCCAGCAGGTCACAGATCATCACCATCCTGACTACCCTAGGAGGGTTTAGTCAGGGAAGATCATGCAGTGACCAGGGCTGAAGCAGCTGGCCAGGGCAGCCCCTTTGAAGTTCTGTGTCATAGCACTTCCTGGACGAGATAGGCATAAGACCAGGGCCTCACAAGGGGAGGACCAGATAGCCAGGGAGTGGGCAACTAACTGAAAAAGAGAGGTAGAGGCACAACATCACCCAAAGGTGAGCCCAGAGCCCACCTTCTGGAGACTCTGAGCCAGAGGCTAAGACAGCTGACAGCCTGCATCCCAGGGCCTATCCTGGTGAAAGGCTATGGGCTATCACAAACAAGTGCTTTGCCAAGGAGACCCTGCTCAGAATGCTGTATAAGTGTATGGGGTTCCAGTGTCAAGCTATGAAGGCCAGGATGTGGTCTCTGTGTATCTGTGTGGGCTGGGTGTGGTTTGCCCATCTAGTGCTCCTGGGAGGCAGAAGTTTCTTTGTCTTTAGGGATAAACTTCAGCGATCTGCTAAATATTCAAAATCGAGATTGTCCCTGCTTGGGACCATCATGCAGGAATTCGTGGTCCAGCTCACTGCAACACCTGCCACAAGACAGCTTCAGGGCTCTAGGTCAGTTGTGCTCTGGACATTTGGCCACACTATCAGTGTGGATAGTATCCATGAGTGCTGGCTATGGAGATGAGTGTGAATACTTTGATCGGCTAGAGGACAGCTCATAGCCACATTTTGGCACGCACATACATACCTGGTCAAGGTGGCTCTGGAAAACCTCGCCCCCAAAGAAACTGCAGAACGACATAGTGCCTCAGGCACAGATCCGAGGCCTCTAATCCCACTGGCTCTTTTTGTGAACTGTATGTTTAGATTCATTGTACACTAATGGAGCAGTGTTTGTGTTTTATAAATTTTAGAGTTTTTATATAGCTATTCCCTAGTTGCTTTCTTTTCTTTTCTTCCCTTCTTCTTCTTCTTCTTCTTCTTCTTCTTCTTCTTCTTCTTCTTCTTCCTCTTCCTCTTCCTCTTCTTCCTCTTCTTCCTCTTCTTCTTCCTCTCTGTCTCTCTGTCTCTCTCTGTCTCTGTCTCTGTCTCTCTGTCTCTCTGTCTCTCTCTCTGTCTCTCTCTCTCTCTCTCTTTCTTTCATTCTTTTCTTGGCCAGCTCAGCCTGCCCTAGGGGTGGGGTTGACTCGGCATGTGGTGCCAGATATCGAACTGAGATCCCTGCATGCTTGCCTAAGCTTGCTGAAGTAAGTACTTTAGACTGCTGAGCTATTTTTTCTTGACCCAAATATTTGTTTTCTATATGTCCTGCATGTATTCTTTTTACTGAGATTAGATATACGTATAACGCAAAGCACAATTCTTCAGTTTACTGCCCGATGTGTGCATATCATTTATTAACCAGATCTGAAAAAATGACCATTCCAAGGGCTGGCAAGATGACTCAGCGGTCTAAAGCACCTGCTTAGGCAAGCTTTGGCAATCGCAGGGACCAAGGTTGGATCCCTAGAACCACATGCTGGGCCAGCCCCACCCCCAGGGCAGGCTGAGTTGGCCAGAATAAAAAGGACCACTTTGGGCCGCGGACTGAAGCAGTTGCTTAGAAGGAGCGCAGCGACCAGGATTTGATCTCTGTCTTGCTGTTCTGGCCCCGCCCATTGGGTGCGCTGAGATGGTGACTGAGACTGGGAGTGGTGGTGCACTCCTGTAATCTCAGCTCTTGGGCGGCTGAAAACAGGAGAATTACTACAAGTCCGATCTACATAATGAAACCCCGTAGGCCCTGTCCTGAACACACACACACACACACACACACACACACACTCACTCACAGGACCATTCCCAGACTCAAGAGAGCATTGTCATGCTTTATTCAGCCATGCCTCCTCTCAGAGGTGACCACTGTTCCAACACACGAGTTATTATTTTCTGTTCCTGAAATTAATATAATCATACATGGAAAGAAGTCTCTGGCTTCTATTTATGCCTAGTACCATCAGCCGTGCCAAAGCAGGAAAAGTAACTCACCTTTCTGAGCCATAGTTTACTTATCGGGAAATGCAGATGATAACTGTGTTTTTGACATATGGTTGTTGTGGAAATAAATGAGCTTATGCAAATAAATGATGAAGAAATATTAATTATGAGCCAATGCAGACACTGGCTTGTTGTAGCTATTAATGTTTATCAAATATTAGCTACTAGTGCTACACTACTGGAACAAATTTACTAATTTTTTTTTTTTTTTTTTTTTTTTTTTTTTTTTTTTTTTTTTTTTTTTTTTTTTTTTTTTTTTTTTTTTTGTACTGGGTATTGAACTCAGGCCCTTACACTTGCCAGACAAGTGCTCATTCTACTGAAATATTTCCCCGGCCCCCAAATTTTATATCAATACTTATAAATAAGCCTAGCCATGCTACATAATTTATGTATATGAATTAGTTATTGTTTTCTTTATCCTGGGTTACAGTTGTAAATGGAATCTTTCCTAATGAGGTGTTTATTCCATAAGTTATAGAATACCTGCTTAGCATTCATGTGCACCTGCAAAGCCCACCAAACCTGTCTCCTAGATACATCTGAAATCCACTGCACTTCTTTTCATTGCCTCTTTCTCTTACCTGGTCCATACTTCCATCACCACTCTGCTTTTCCATCTCCCTGGTTAGGTAGCCTCCCCTTGAATTCCATCTTTCCACAGTTGTAAGTTGTTGGTGTTGTGCTACCTTCTAATCCACTGAGAGGGAGTTGAATCCACTCCAGATATTTCATGCACAGGTCCCAAGCTATTCTGTAGGCAAAAATGTGTTTTTGTGCTTGGCTTGCAAGCAGAGCATAATGGCCACTCTGAAGAGGTCCATAATCACTGCACCCAGAAACTGTTTATTTTCTCCTCCAGCAGAGGGGGTAGCACAGGTCAGCTGGAATGGTGCTTCACCATGAATATTTATTGACCCAAAATGTCATGCCGACAGACACGTGGACAGGCAGACAAAGATTCCTGTTATAGACTCATTTCTGTGCTCTGATGGCTCAGACAGGCTGACATTTCCCTGCATATGGGTCCTGGTTTCTCCAGCTGCATCTGGGGACTACAGTGTCTCTCTGACTAGGCCACTGCAGACAGTAGCTCACCTTTCTTTCTTTCTTTCTTTCTTTCTTTCTTTCTTTCTTTCGTTCGTTCGTTCGTTCGTTCTTTCTTTCTTTCTCTTAAATAAGTTAACTATATTTATTTTTACCTTGTTGTGTCCATGACATATTAAGTAGAACAAGAAGATATGTCATATAACACACACACACACACACACACACACACACACACACACACACAATTACATATGTGCTGAAATAAAAGGAAAGAAACTGAAAAGGTTATATGATGCTTCCAGTAGGTCTAAGCACTGATTTTCTTTATCTTAGAGTGAGAAAAAAGACAAACAACAATGAAAACAAATTTTGAAACATGTTATTAGGACAGTTACAATAGTGGATACCTTGTGTATTGTCTTTCTATAGGTATACAGAGTAGAAGATATAAGTATAATATCTTAATATCTTTTCTAAACAATATTAGCACGGGGCTGGAGAGACAGCTCAGTAGACTGAGTGCTTGCCTGGCAAAAGCAAGGTTCTGAGTTCAATCCCAAGTACACAATAAAAAAAATTAGCACAAAACATTCTTTGTAAGGAACCAAGAAAAGCTAGCTGTATGAGATATCATGTGCATAAATATAGATTTTTCTTTTTGTTTTTTCCTTTTCTTTTTCCATAAGTTTGCCTTTTCTTTTGAACAGTTTCTTCCCAATTCACAATAGCTATTGTGCATTTCAGATCTTATTTACTTGTTCATTTTCTCACACTACTGTGGCAATATGATATTTACACATATAGGCCTAATTAATTTCAGTTGTGAGTATGGTCTCTAGTTGTATCCATTTACCTATAGAAGTCTTCAGTTTATTATTTATGGCTGAGTAGTATTCACTTATAATATATATTAAAAAACAACATCTTTTTTACCCATTCTTCAACTGATGAGCATCAGGGTTGATTACAGGATTTAGCTACTACAAAGTGTGCAGCTATAAACATAGGTGCTTGTCTGTAGTATAATTTTTCTTAATTCTTTGGGGAGCATACCCAGGAAGGGAGTACCTGGTTCAAATGGGATTTCCAATCCAAATTTTTAAAGGAATCTCTATACTGATTTCCACAGTTGTTGCATCAGTCTACACTCCTGCCCACAATGGAGAAAGGTTTCTTTTTGCTTACAGTCCTGCTAGCATTTGTTATTGTTTGACTTTTTGATAATAGCCATTCTTCTTAGATTGAAATGAAATCTTTGTTAGTTTAATTTACATCTCTCAGATGAGAAATGCTGTAGGACACTTTACATATATTTATTTGTCATTTGTATTCCTATGAGAAGTGTCTATTCATCTTTGATGCCCATTTTTGGATTGGATCTTTGATTTTGGGGAGTCTAATTTCTTTTGGGGACCAGGGTTTGAACTTACAATCTTGCACTTGCTAGCCAGGCACTTATGCCTTGGAGCTATCTCCCTAGCTCTGAAAAGTCTAACTTTAAAAAACAATTATATATTCTAGGTATGAGTCCTCTGTGGGACAGCTGGCTATAAATTTTTCCCACTCTGTGGGTTGTCTTTTCACACTGTTAGTGATTTTTTGTTGTTATTGTTGTGCAAGAGACTTTTTTTTTTTTTGTAAGGTGAGATCTCATTTGTTGTTTCTTTGTGCTATTTCTCTTAAGGTTTAGGTTTTGTTCATGAAGCCTCTGCCTACCCCTATGTTTTCTAGACTTCTGCTTATTTTTTCTTCCAGTAAATTTGATATTTAGATCCATCATCCATTTTGACTTTAGTTTGGTGCATGGTGATGGACATTGGTCTAATTTTAGTCTTCAGCTTGTGGAAAGCCTGTTTCTCAAAGACTATCTATTAAAGAGATTGTCTTTCTTCTAGTAAACATGTTTTGCTCATTAGTCAAAGACAAAGTGTCTGACACTGTTTAGGGTTGAGACTGCATCTTCTTTTCTGTTTCACTGATGCCCAGGCCTGTTTTCTTTCTTTCTTTTTTTTTTTTTTTTTAGCTTGTACTGTGCTAGTTTTCTCACAATACCATTGTTGTATAATTGCAGATGTAGAATCTTATAAAAGACGTATATGACAAGGCAATAGCTAACATATTAAGTGTTCAAAAGCCTGAAAGTTTTCACACTAAAATTAGGAACAAAACAACGTCCATTGTCACTATTCTTGTTCAACATGGGTCTGAAGACAACCAGAGCAATTAGACAACAGCAAGAAATAAAAGAAATAAGGATAGGAGGGGCCTGGCACGATGGGTCAATGGCCTAAAGTGCCTGCTTAGGAAAGCTTGGGCAGCTGCAGGGACCGCGGTTCGATCCCCGGAAACACATGCTGCCCTTAGCGTGGGCTGAACAGGCCATAAAAATAAATAAATAAATAAATAAACAAACAAAAGTTCTGAAACAAGAAAAAAAATTAAATTAAATTAAAAAAAGAAATAAGGATAGGAAAGGAAGAAGTTAAATTATCATTTGGAAAAAAGGCAAGCGAGGGGGCATCTCATTTAATTTCTTGAGGTTTACATTGGCCCAAGCCTTTGCCCTATGGTGGTCCTGAGGTGTGTTTCCAATTTAACCCCCCATGTGCAAGTTCCCAGCTTGGCTGTCTTTTTTTTTTTTTTTTTTCTTCAGAAGTAAGCCATCTCAAATAGAACTTTATTTATCAATATTAAAAATCTGGATCTTAATAGACTCGTGTAGTGGCGGTTCACATCCATGAGCTCATTCAGCCTTATCTCCAGTCTCATCTCCAGCAGCCTTTCCAGAGCTCCCACCTTCACCACGAAGCTCCGTGAGTTTTCCCAGTTCAAACTTGGGCTTCTTCAGCATTTTTACTTTTCTGACAAGGACGTCATGAAGAGGGCAGATAGACTGGCAAGGCTTTTCCATGTCTTTCTCAACGCTGTCTGGAATCAGTTTATTGACCACTTCTTTCAAATCATTTGTCTGCACCTCTCAGGTCATGATTTCATCATCTTCTTCCAGATCTTATGGGCCTGTTGGTGCTGAGCTTAGGAGGTTTTCCATATCTGATTGTTGTGTTTTTTAGAAAAGCCAACACAGAACAGTCGAAGCAAATAACCATCGGTAGTCTTGACATCAACATAAGCTTCGATCATGGTCTGACATTTTTTGAGCATGGAACACATTTTGCCCCAGGTGAGGTCCATGCCATGGAAGATAGTCAGGCAGTTTTTGCCCTGAACATCTTCAGTAATTAGCTTGAATGTTCTAAAGGCATGGGCCTGCATTCTGCTGATCAGCAAGGTTCACTTCAAACACACAACCTTTGAGCCCATCAGATGCAATTTTGGTTCTTTGAGTTCTGCTGACGACTGTTTTTCCAATATTTCTTATGTTGAACGTAGCCGGTGTCTTCACATCATACCTGTCTTTTTAGAAAATGGATCAACCACTTTCTTCTTGGCTCTTTTTTTTGCCACCTTTCATAAGAAATCTGTTCTTGCCTACCACCATGGTGCTGCTCAGAGAGCCAAAGGGTGGAAATATAACTCAAGCCTCGCCTTTCTTAATGAAATTCACTTTACACTAGCATTACCATTCACACCTGGGACCTATCACAGGGATTGTAAATATTTGTGCATATTCAAGAGAGAAGTCCTGGGTAACACCAGGAGTCCTCTTTGTGGTGAATAAGTGTGTTCTGCTTTTGCTATAAAGAGTAATTGGGTGGTCATAAATGTGACATTTTTTCCTTGTATTGCTAATATTTTGTCTTTATTTTCTGGCTTTACTTTTCTGTCTTCCTCATCAAAAGTTCTTTTACTAAGTTCTTTTATTTAATTTAATGGAAAAAGTGAAATTTCATTAAAAAATAGAGTAACAATATTTAATACATTGTGTATTGTTATTTTTAAAGTAGTTACTCAGAATACAAGACAAGGATATAAATTCACCAACTGAACTGAGCACAACTCCTTCTTTTCAATAAACTAAGAAAAGTTAGTAATATAATTATCTTGAATACTTTTACTTTTCCCTTCCTCTTTTCCTCATCCACATTCCTACTCTATTTGATTTTTTTTTTTCAGGACCAGGGTTCAAACTCACAACCTTGCACTTGCCACGCAGGCACTTGTGCCACAGAGCTATCTCCCTGACCCCTTCCTTCTCTATTTGAACAACGCTTTTCCTGTTTCACAATGTCTCCTGTCCTTTATTTATTTATTTTAAAGAATAAAAATAGTAGAAACAAAAAAGGAAAAGTAAAAAGAAAGAGTATATATAGTACAGAACTTCAAAACAAAAACAAATATTTAACAATGGTTGTATTGCATATTTTCATCATCAAATCTGTTTAGATTAATAGATATAGGTATGTAAGATTGGTCAAATAATGAAACATTAACACTTTTAATGAATGTTGATTTTTTTAATACTTCTGAATGCATTTTGTATTTAAATCACTCTTCTAAAAACTTTATAGGGTTAGAGGATACAGAAAACACAAGGTCATGACTTTGATTCCTGATACCTCCCAAAATTTATTATTTATTTATTTATTGTTATTTTTTCTTCTTTTGAGTTATTACACTAGGAAGACTATACAATATTTACATATGTAACTCAGATTTATTTTACTTATGAGTATATCTTTCAGATACATCCACTTGATATGAAGTCTTCTAGTTTATCATTCTTTACAGCTGAGTAATATTCCATTGTATGAAAATACCATATCTTTTTAAACCATACTTCAGATGATGGACATTTTGGTTGTTTACAAGATTTGGCTATCACAAGTTGTGCCGCTATGAACACAGGCACACAGATATCACCGTGATAGGTTCTTTTTAGTTCTACTGGGAAAGTTCCCAGTAGGGAGATAACTGGATTGAGGGGGATTTCCAGTTCTAGTTTTTTAAGGAGTCTCCACACTGCTTTTGATAGTGATTGCACAAGTCTGCATTCTCACCAACAGTGCAGAAGTGTTCCTTTTCCCCCACAGCCTCTTCAACACCTGTTGTTGGTTGATTTTTTTATGATAGCCATTCTTTCTGGGGTGAGATGATGGTATTTAAGTGTTGTTTTGATTTGCTTTTCATGAATGGCTGATAACATAGAGTATTTCTTCATATATTTGTAGGTTTGTTGAATTTCTTTCTCTGAGAAATGTGTGTTCATCTCAGATGCCCACTTATAGACTGAGTCTTTGAATTTTGGGATCCTAATGGTTTTTAGTTCTTTATAAATTCTAGATAGAAGACCTTAAAGTCCTTTTGAAATTTGTGTGTTGTCTTTTCACTCTGTTGATAATTTCTTTTGACGTGACAAAATTTTTAGCTAGAGTAGGTTCCAGTTATTTATTCTTTCAAGTGTAAAACATGCATTTTGGTTTTGTCCATGAACTCTTTGCCCACCCCAGTGTCTTCAAGATTTCCTCCAACTTCCTCCTCTAGGAGATTTAGTGGTTCTCTTTTTAGTATTTAGATCTTTAAACATTTCGACTTTAGTGTAGAGCATGATGATAGACCTGGGTCAAGTCTTATTTCTCGCCATGTAGAGAGCCAGTTTCTCCAGCACCAATTGTCAAAGATGCTATCTTTCTTCCAGTTAACATATTTGGCCCCTTTGTAAAAAATAAGGTGGCTGAATGTGTTTGTATTTGCTTCTACATCATCTAATCTATTACACTGATACTCAGCTCTGTTTTTTTGCCGATACCATGCTGAATTTTTTAATGATGATTCTGTAGTATAACATTAGGTCAGGAATTGTAATGCCTCCTGTGTTATCTTTGCTGCCCAGGATTGTCTTTGCAATTCTAGGTCTTTTCTGGTTCCAGATAAATTTTAGGAACGATTTCTCCTTGTCTGTGAGGTACATTGATGGTATTTTGATTGGGATTGCATTAAATCTGTATAATAGTTTATGGAATATGGCCATCTTCAAAATGTTGTTTCTTTCAATCCAGGAGCAGGGAATATCTTTCCATTTTCCGATATCCTCTAGGATCTCCTCTTTCAGAGTACTGTACTTTTCATTGGATGGATCTTTTACTTCTTTAGTTAGGTTAATTCCTAGGCATTTCACTTTTTTCAATGCTATTGTAAAAGTTATTGTTTCTCTAATTTATCTCTCAGTGTGGTTGTTATCTGTGTAGAAGAATTCTATTGACTTTTGTGGGTTGACTTTGTATTCTGCTAGGCTACTTAATTCTAGAAGCTTCTTGGTGGAGCTTTTTGAGTCTTCCAGGTAGATTATCATGTCTTCTGCAAATAATTATAGTTTAACTTCTTCTTTACCTATTCTTGTTCCTTTTATTTCTCTCTCTTGTCTAATGGTGGTAGCTAATGTTTTCAGAACTATATTAAATAGGAGTGGGGATAGGGGACATCCTTGTCTTGTACCAGATCTTAGAGCAAAAGACTTCAGCTTTTCTCCATTTAGAACTATGTTAGCTATTTCATTGTTATAGATGGCTTTTATCAGATTGACCTAGAGGCCCTCTATTCTGATTTTATGCGGATCTTTCAACATGAATTAGTGTTGAGCTTTGTCAAAAGCATTTTCTGCATTAATTGGGATGATCATGTGGTTTTTGGCTTTGGCTCTATCGACATACTGTATTAAATCTATAGATTTGCATATATTAAACCATCCTTGAATCTCTGGGATGAATCCTACCTTGTCATTGTGTATAATGTTCTTGATGATTTGCTGTATTCTATTGGTGAGGATTCATTGAGGTTTTTTGCTTGTGTGTTCATGAGAGAAATTGGCTTGTTGTTCTGTTTTTCAGTTGTATCTCTCTCTGGTTTTGGTAACAGTGTAATACTTCACTCTAGAAATGATTTTGGGAGGATTGTTTCCTTTTCAATTTCATTGAAAAGTTTGAGGAGTATTTGGGATTATATCTTCTGTAAATTTCTTATAGAATTCAGTGGTGAATCCATCAGGATCTGGATTTTGCTTTGTGATAGACTTTTTATTACATTTTGTATTTCATTGGCTGTTATTGGGTTATTGAGAGTTCTTATATCTTCTTGATTCAGTTTTGGTAGTTTGTACCTTTCTAAGGATCTGTCTATTTCATCTATGTCTTCAATTCTCAGATAGAAAAGATTCTCAAAGTAGCTATTAATGATCTATTGAATCTCTGCTGGGATGTAGTAATTTCACCGTTTTCATTCCTTATTGCTTGAATTTGAGTTTTTTCTTTTCTCTTTTTGATGAAGTTATCTAGGGGCTGATCAATGTTCTTTAATATTTCAAAAAAACAGCTTTTTGATTCATTAATTCTTTGTATTGTTTTCTTCTTGATGAAATTAATATCTTCCCTAATCTTTTTTTTTATGTTTCATATTTTATTGGCCAAATGTACAGGCACATCTATACAAGACTGAAACAATGTCAGGAAATATAATCCTAATATATACCTGGAAGTATGAGAATACTTAACAACCTACATTAAGGACTTCTACTTTATCCAATCATGTTCTTCTTAGTGATGAACATCTCCAACTGAAAGGATATTTGGTTTGTATCAACAAGTATTTTTCCATTTGTGTGAAGAAGAAGCTTTTGGTTTTGGAAGAAAAGAGTCAGATGTTAAAAAATACACAGACAGGCAACTGGTCCTTGATTATACCACCAAGTCTTCCTTGTAGCCTGTTAGATGATGCATGACCCAGCTGCAAAACACTACTTCATTGCCTGTTTTTTCAGATCATTCCTGATGCAAAATGTTTTTCTTAATGTGCTGTGCATATTTTAGGTCATGATGGAAATTCTCAGGCACTCTTTCTTTGAATAATCAGTTCCACATCTATTCAGCTTTCGCATGTCATTTCAAATATTGTTGCTTGGTTATTGTACCCCTGGTGGTCTTCCATACCCCCCGTTGCGCGCCACTTGTGATGTTCTGTGTCGGTGTCGGTTTCTCTCGAAGTGAGCCTTGACCCACCTCTTCCCTAATCTTTATAATTTCCTCAGGGAGCTGGGGAGATAGCTCCCAGGCACAAGTGCCTGCTGGGCAAGTGCAAGGTCATGAGTTTGAACCCCGGTCCCACGAAAAAAAAAAAAATAATAATTATAATTTCCTCTTATCTTTGGGCTTTTCGTTCATTTGTTCTTGTTTTTGTAGTCTGTTTAGATGCCTGAGAGTATTTATTTGTTCCTGTTTTGTTTTCTTTCTTTTCTTTTCTTTTTTTTTTTTTTTTTTTTTTTTTTTTTTTTTTTTTTTTTTTTTTTTTTTTTTTACTTGTTTT
>PVJA010026499.1:0-29593 GCA_004027025.1 Myocastor coypus
GCCACCACACCCGGCTTTGAGACAATGGTTATTTACAACATTAAACTGAAATTCTTGAGGGCCAGCCAAATAGCTCAGTGGATTAGAGTGCCTGCAAGCAGGCACAGGGGCAGTGTTCTATCCTTGGGCCTGCCATGCCAGCCCCACCCCCAGGGCACACAGAGACTGCAATTAGGACTGGGCCTGGTGGCTTGTGCCTGTAATTCCAGCTCTTGGGAGGCTGTAAATGGGTGGATCACCTCGAGTCCAATCTCATAGTGAGATGCTAAACACCTTGTAGACCCCCGCCCAAAAAAAAAATCCTTGAGAAGGAAGAGTGCTTGCACATCTAGTAAAGAATACAGGAATTTAAGACTGTAAATTTGGGGAAAATGCCATCACTATTTTTTTTTTAATTTTCCACTCTTTAAATATTGTAAAGTTTTCTTTGGAGAGGATATTTATACTACTAGACTATTCACTGCATAGATTATTTGAAACTTGCTAATGTTTATTTAGAACATAATAAATCGGTTAATTATCTGATTTTATTTCGTAATTTCAGGGGGCAGACTTCACTTAAAATGCCAAGTTCCTCTTTCCCTTGACCTTACATAAACATTTTCTCAAGTGTTCTGTGATTTCTTAAAACAAAAAAGTATAAATTTAATACTGGCAAAGAATTATATATCTTTAATTCAAGTTTTTGCACTTTAATATTTGAGAATATTTGAAATAAGTTGTTTCAAAATTAGACAGTGAAATCAGTGTGGAGTAGTCATCTTAAAAATATACAACATGAATATTTAGGTGACCACATTAGAAGAGCCTCAAATCCATGTTTTCTTTGCTATTTCTGTTATGTGAAGTGATTTACAAATAGAATATTTTAAATCTCCATTGGATGGTTCAGTGGTCTCAAGCGCCTGCTTAGAAAAGCTTAGGCTGCCTCAGGGATCACAGTTCGATCCCCGGTATCACAAGCTGCACCAGTCCTGCCCTCTGGGCAAGCTGAGAACCAAAAAAAAAAAAAAAAAAGAAAACATGTAAATGTTAACATTTAGTTTTAAATTTTTAATTCTCTCCAGAGGAGGTGGCATACGCCTATAATCCCAGCATTCTTCATGGCTGAGGCAGAAAGATCACAAGTTTGAGCCAATTTTGGATCATGTAGTGTAGTAACTTAGACCCAGTCTCAAAATTAAAAGAGAGGCTGGCTATACAGTACAGCACAAGGATCTTGAGTTTATTTCTAGGTGCTAAAAAACTAAAAGTGAAATCTGACACTGAGAAAGAATAAAGCTGTACTAGTGTTATGGTTTATGTCTAGTTGTCCCCCCAAAGCTTCATGGAGCAGGGACTTCTATAGATTGAAACTTGGCTCATGAGTCAGTGGGATTATGAGTTTTAGTACTGATCTAGAGTTGGAGACTTGATCCATGATCCCTGAGATTATGTGTCTTAAGTACTTCTGGGATTATGGGTGTAGCCTAAGGTGGATAGACTGAGGCAGAGAGCCTGCATGTAATGTAAAGAGAGACAGACTAGCAGCTGTTGGTCTCTGCTCCCCTGGTTGGTCTGTTGCCTCTGCCACAATTGTTGTTGTTCCACCGCCATGAACTACTGCTCTCTGCCATGTGCCCCTCAGCCTTGGATCTAGCCAAGTATGGACTGAAACCTCCAATAACTGTGAGCTAAATAAACCTTTCCTTCCTTCATTTTGAGTGTTGAGTATTTGTCCCAGCAACGAGTGAAAAGTAACTAAGACAACTAGTAAAGTCGTTAAATTAAAATTTAACATGCATAATTCTATTTCATATTCCAAATCCATGACTGTTTGGTGACAGCCATTATTACTTGATTGTTTTTAGTTTTCCACCTGATGTTTGGCATTATATAGACCTGAGTACAGTACAGCCTGGCTGGTAGACCAGAGTGTGTGCCAGTGAGATATCCTTGATATCATGCCTATTACCACAAGTCCTGCTCATTATTTTTATTAAAGTTCCATTGTCCACTTAGTACAGTCCTTAGGTAGAGAGAAAACCAATGTTTGGGGATGAATAATGTACTTTGTGTATGTATGTTCACTTGCAAACATGTATTTATTACTTCTGTAATAATTTAATTTCTTGAATTAATATAAATTTTAATTTTCCAATAAATTTCAATTAGCTTGGGAATCTCATTTTCAGTTTTTCACATGTTCGTGCAAGTGAATAGACAGGCACTCACACTGAGCTCAACGTTTTGTGACAAACCTGCTGAGTCATGAGATCAACAGCGGTCCATAATGACAGTGCATCTCTCACGGTGCTTGTTTTAACTTCAGACAAAATGAACTTCAACTCAAGCTGCTTAGCTAAGAGAACTGAACGACTCCCACAGCAGAAATCCAGCACTGTAACAGACTTCAGACCTGGGTGGCCCAGTAGCTCTGTGGCTTTTGAAGATCCAGGCATCGTCAGTCTGTCTTCTCTGAAAATCTGCAATATCGGCTTTATCCAAAGGCTAGTTTCCTGAGTCTTTGTGGCTTGGCTTCAACTTCTCTATTTATATCCAGTAAAAGAGGATATATTGCATATATATTGCATCTTGTGATTCTCTGAAAAGTAAAATTTTACTCTGTTGTCTATTTCTGTGTGGAAATACTTGAGAAATCTACCTAGGTGATTTATAAAGAATAAAGGTATATTTTGGCTTGCTATTCTAGAGACTTTGAAGTCAAAGGACACGATGCCAACAACTTCTTGGTTTCTGATGAAACTATGCCTTTGAAACACAGTGGAGGTTTCAACTATTAGTGCTTGCTACAGAGTGAGTACGAGAAGAAGAAAGTAAGAATTCTATGCTTTACTGAAAGATACAGACCAAATTGAAGACTCCGGCTTTCTTTTCTGAAGGTGAGACAAGGTTTGGGAAGGTGTGTGAACAACCTGAACATGAGCTGAGTTTGTGAGGCAACAGCCCAACCACGGCATATGCAAGAGCCACAGCGTGGAGTGGGAAACTTTATTCCAGAAAGTAATCCAGGAAAAAGTTGGTTAAGTGCAGGACATCTGAGATAGGAAGACCGAAAGAGTTAGTGTCAGTTGCAGAAAAGCAAGGATGGTAAGGGTCAGCGAGGAAACTGACCTAAGGAGGGGTGTGTGGAATTGTTCCATCCTAGCTTCCCGCTGAGTTCTAGAATGTGTTGCAGAGAGGAGCTGAAGATTATGATGGAGCTGCAGGACCTCAGTATAACAGCAAAAAAGAAGACTAAAGCACGACTGTGTAAGAAATAGGTGGCATAATAGGGGTTCTTCTGACTTGAATATGCTAATGAAGGAAGAGGTAATGATGAAAATCAAGAGGATGTGTTGAACTGAGCATAATACATCCACCAGGCTGAAATGAATCGTGCAGAAGCATGTAAAGGAAAAACTTTTAATCTCACATCAGCAGAACTTCCAAAAGCCAGAACCAAAATACAGCTTCTATATAAATCTCTTACTTCCTAGAGTCTCCATTAAACCTTGAGTTTTAGCCACAGAGTTTACCTCAGTGCTTTTTTGAGGGCACACTGCTGGCTTCCTGCATCTTGACTGAGGTACAGGCTGCACATGGGAGGCTTGTAAAGAACTTAGCCCCAAATCAGGTCTGGCCTGTCACACAGCTTCACCATAGTGCAGGTGCAGATGAAGATGAGAGTGTTTCTGTAGACCGTAGCTGGTATACTGGGACATTTTTCTTCCTTTGGGAAGATGTAGAAATAATGTCCCCTTGTCTCCAACTGAGTTTGTGATTTTCCTAGGACAGCCATAGCAAAAGACCACAAACTAGGGACTTCAAACGACAAACTCATTGCTGCACCATGATAGAGAATATAAATCAGGAATCAAGGTTATCAGTGACATCACGGGTAGGATTTAGGACCTCCAAGTAACATAAGGGGAACTCTCAACCTGTGAGGTATCTGACACACTGCGTTCATGTTCTTTAAAATAGAGTAATGAGTTTTAGGAACAATGGAAGTTAAGAGTAGGAAGAATTTATTGGGATAAAAAGAAAAGCCTCTGTGTAAGAGGGACAGAAGGGAAAAGTGAGTTGTGAGAGTCCTCACTTCCTAAGGGAGTTTTACAGAGCAAAACCATGAGGTGGGACAAGGCCGAGGTGGTATGGAACTTAATCCATCACTAAGACTCTAAGTATAATTGCTTAGGTAATATTGATCAAATTGCAAAATCACAGGATGGTGTGTGGTGGGACAAGACTCTGGTGAGGTAATAAGGATACAACAAAGTATAGTTGCTCAGGTAATATCAATTAAGTGGGGACCAGATGCAGAAGTCCTACCCTTTCTCTTAGCACTACTTGCATTAGGGGCCGAGACTCAACATGAATTTTAACAAGGATGTCACCTCCAGCAATGAACTCTACACCCGTTCACATCAAATAGTAGGAATACATGGGGCGAATAAGTGCTATCCTGGAAGGGGTGGATTAAACAGGTTTGGTCCTCTGTTTCCGGGTGATTTATGCCTGTTGAAAACATCGATCACTACTGTTCATCCCTAGGGGAAGTGTATAAGTGGGTGAGTAGTTCTTCTTTTTCTTTCTTTTTTTTTTTTTTTTAATTTCAGAGAGTAAAAAAGACAAACAGAACAATGAAACCAAGGTTTTTTTTTTTTTTTTTAACTTTTATAGGATCTCTCTATGCAGCTTAGACTCGTGGTGATCCTCCTGTCTCAGCCTCTCCAGCTCTGGGATTGCTGGTATATGCCACCAGGCTTGGTTTCAGTGGCTGGTATAGTGTGCCTGGGGTTCCACAGCTACACAGCATGTGGTACCAGGGATTGAACCAGGGTCCTGTGCTTTCCAGGAAGCCACATAGACTGCAGACCTAGATCCCCAGCATGAAACTGAAGTTTGAAACAGGTTAGTAGGGTTGCTGAGTTGATGCATCGTACCTTGTCTTTATAATAGTTACTTAAAGTGAAAGGCAAAGGCATGACATGGCCTTTGGTGAATGTGCCTTTTGTCTTCTCCACTGGCCCTTTGAGAGCTCAGCCTCATCCGACTGCCTGCACTATTTCTAAATAACTTAGCTATCAATAACACTAGCTGAGCTAATTTCTTTCTAACTGTCTCAGAGGAGTATTCTCTCTTGACTCTTTCTAGCTTCTCATTGGTGGGAATGTTTGCTGTTTATATTGGTCACTTTCTCATCATTGGAACAAAATACCTAAATCACACAATTTACAAGAGATTGATTGATTGATTGATTGACTGATTGATTGATTGATTTCCGTTTTTTTGAGGCAGGGTCTCCCTGCAGTTCAGGCTGTCCTTGAGCTCACTTTGTAGCCCACGCTGGTGTCAAATGTACAACAAGCGTCCAGCCTCAGCCTTCCAAACGTTTGGAATTACAGGTTTGCACTACCAGGCCTGGCCTAAAAAATATAATTTAAAAGAAATTTATCTTGATTCATGGTTTAATCTATGAATGATTAAATCTAAGGCAGAAACAGTGGTAGAAGAGCCTAGGCAGTGAACAACTGGTCATCCACAGCAGCCAGGAAACAGAGAGAAGTGAGGATCCTAGAAAGGAGACGGAGCCTCCAAAGTCATGCCCCTCACGATCCACCTCTGTCATCAAGGCCCTACTTCCCCAAAGCAAGGTAAATTATTAAGTCATCAATTAATTAAACCATGATAGGTGTATTCTCTTCTTGATCTAATCTCCTTTCATACATACACACCCCTCTAAATACACAAGACTTTAGGGGGACATTCTACATCTAAAACAGAACCCCCAACTCTTTTCCCCAAAGGACTCGTGTCGATGTCAATCTCATTATGAAAAATGCATTTTGTCCATCTTTAAGAGTCAGAAAAATTTTAACGGTCCCAGCACTGATGAAAGTCCAAGCCAGATGTCTCCCCTGCGACACAAGGCAAGCTATTAGCTGTGAAGCCACATAAATGGCAGAAAGAAAGGTAAGTCCTTCCCATGCAAATGGCCCAGGGCCAATGTGCCCATTCCAACTGGGAGAACAAGAAGGCTAGGAAAGATTCGGGGCCAAATAAGACTGAAAATCAGCAAAGAAGACATTAAGTTCTGCCGCTCTGTGTCCAGCATCCAGGAAAAGTTGCAGTGACTCACTCAGTAGATGTTTTACATTCTGGAAATTTCTGACTTCCATAGTTTCCAACGAATCATCAGACTCATTTTCACAACTTCGCGCAGTGACCTTCCAGAGGCACATTACCTAGCTTCCCAGGCCTTGCTTTGAAATTTTAATGGCAGTCTCTGTGACCCCAGATAACTCTTACTTTCCGAAAGCCTACAAAACCTTCAGACTGTGAAACACGGAAACTGATTGATTCCTGAGATATCCTTAAGTTATCCTTCCCATTGAAGTGCTTTCTTCCTGTTCAACACTAACCTTCTCAGCAATCCCGCTCTCCCAGGTTCCCAGGTTACAAGCATTTCCTCTTGGTTGAAGCTGCAATGTTTTCACACCTTTCAGCTCTGGTATTTGCTCTTCATTCTCGCCATAATCTGCAAGGGAGTGAGGGGAAATTAAGACAAGACACACAGGAAAAGGAAAGTCTGGGTGGAAAGCAGCCCTCTGACAGAGACAGCAGCGGCTTTATTTATACTCTGTGAAAAGGTGACAGCGAGTGGTAGAGTTGAAAGTGCGAGACCCCAGTGTTTTTCTGAGAAGAGAGCATTCTCAGAGCTCTCCGTGCTGTGGTTAACAGGGAGGAACACTGAGAAGCCGGAACTTGCTGATAGGCACCTGAACTAGAGGTCAGTTTATTTACATGGTCTGCCCCTAGTATTTCATGTCTGTGGGGCTGGACTTCCTCTAATCCCCAGGAGTTCCCTGGCCTCTGGCTCAGCTGCTCCCCACAGATCCATATTGTAGATCTGGCTAAAAGCAGCTAGCAGTACTGTTATGGTTTATATATAGGTGCCCCCCAAAACCTCATCCAGTTATGGGGGGCGGCTCCTGGAGTTTGTCATTGATTACTGTGGGTCTGGATGCTATACTTGCCCTGGGGCAGGTATTCATACTACAGAGTAAGTAGTAGAAAGAGAAGCTAGCTACTTGAGCTGCTGCTACTCCTCCCTTGGTCTTGCTCTTTGCCAAATCATGAAAGATTGCTCTCTGCTCTGTGCCACTCTGCCTTAGAGCCACCTGAGTATGGACTGAAACCTCCAGTAACTGTGGCCTAAATAACCCTCCCCTTCTTTCATATTTCAGCATCAAGTGTTTTGTCCCAGCAATGAGAGAAGAGTAAGTAAGACAAGTTCCTATGCCACAACCTGAACTGGGCCACTTCAAAACTTCCTCTACCAGATTAATTAGTTCACTACCCTTAGTCTTTATATTTTGCCAGAGTACAACACACATGGCCTCTAGCCCAACTGCTGATGGAGTCCTTGTTCCTATGTGGCTTTCACTGTTTGAGTTTCTATCAGCATTTTGAGCTATGACTGGAATCTTCCATTAGGCTTGGCTTTTAACAGCCTCAGGCAACTCTAGCCAGCATCTTCAAAGCTTTACAAGCTCCTCACATACACCAGAGTCAAAGGCTTCTAAGCCACATAAGAAGGTAGAATGACAGAATTCGCCCGACTGTCTGGTACCGCAATTTGTCTTAGCCACCTTCTCATTGTTGGAACAAAAATACATGACACTTATAACTTAAAATAGGATATGTTTATTTTGCCCCATGGGTATAGCCCATGGGTGGCTGCCTGCAAATCAAAAATGGTGTGGTGAAAGGGCTGGGTGAAGGGTAGCTGTTCATCAAAATGCAGCCAGGAAGTGGGTGATCTTGGGGAGGGGAAGATGCCCTACGTAGTCAAGATATCAGCACCCTACCACCTCCAACCAGGCTTCACCATCTGAAAACGTATTTAGCTATAAACCCATCATGACTGATTCACTGACTGTGATTTCCTCTCTATGATTCCATCAGTTTTCAAACTCTCCATCTATGGGTACACAAGGCGTGGTGGGAGACATTCTGTATCTAAACCATAACAGCGTAGCTCCAGCTTCTGCCTCTGTTTTACATGATCCACCTCACAAGTGTCTGTATTGTTCCTCTCTTCTTTTTGTAAGGACATCTATAAGCCAGGTTGAATTGGGGCCCTATACCACTCCCATAGGACTTCAACTTAACTTGATTATGTTCCCAAAGAGCCTATTTCCAACTGATGTCACATTCATGACTATTGACGATTAGGACTTACACATGTCTTTTTGAAGAAAGCAATCCAGTAGTGGTTTGGGGAGAATCTCTTGGGAAATTTGATATATATCCTCCAAGCATGGAGCATTTTATACAGTGACCAATTCTTTATGAGAGAAGTCTAAAAGTGAGAGAATGTGGCCTTTGATCACGCAAATTAGCAAAACTGAGGTAAGCGCCATTCCTCTACCAAGAGGAGCTGAAAGGTATGGGTTCTCAGAAACCAGATTTGGGAACTGCCAAAGGAGTTATGCTAGAGTCTTCTCAAAGGGTATCCTTCACAAGGTGACATTTAGAGGTTCAAAATGACTCCTAGAGGTCATAATCATCCAAAGGAAAGCTAGAACTGCAGATAAGACTGCAGCTGGTGCCATGGAGCCAACGCTCTTCTTCTGCTGTTGACTAAATAAGGCAGTAAGTAAACAAGTGAATTTACTATTTTATCCATTGACCAACTTAGAGACTTATGTGGTTTAGTGACCAAGTATAATGATGATGTGATTCCCTGTGAGCAAATCTCTCCTGCAAGATGGGAGCCAGGTGAAAGGTGAGAGTGGCAGTTACAAAAGTCAAGGGAGCCAGGGAAGTGGGCAGAGGAGAAGAGGATGTCCAGCTGTCCACTGTTACTTGTAAGGGTATCTTGTACTGCCAAAGCTGGGTGCCTGTCCATGGCATGGAGCACCTGCTCATTTCAGTGTCAGTGATGTGAAGCTGCAGATCTCCCTCTGTGTGGGTGGATTCCTTTACTGACCAAGGCCAGGTGCTGAATATAACACCTTGCAGCTAATGCATGCACTCTCGGGGGGCGGGGGGGGGGGTGATACCATCTCACAGGGTGAGGGAAAACTCTGTTCTGGAAGGTCCAAAAATCTTAGAGCCAATCATGGCTTATGCTTTCCAGAGAGTCCCAAACTATGAGCAAACATGTAGTATGTCTGTGTATCTGCATCTTGTACTCTTAATAACTACTACATGGCTAGGGTTTATGTTTAGTCGTCCCCACAAAGCCTCATGCAATCATGAGGCTGGGACTTCTAGAGTTTGAGACTTGATTCATGATCCATCGGGATTATGTGTTTTAGTACTGATAGGATTATGGGTCTGAGTACTTCTGAGATTATGGGTGCGGCCTAGTGTGGATACGATGAGGCAGAGAGCCTGAACGTAATATAAAGAGAGACAAAGAAACAAACTCACGCTGTTGCTCTCTGCTCTCCTGGTTGTTCTATTGCCTCTGTCGCGATTGTTGCTGACCCGCTGCTATGAACTAGATGCTCTCTCCCTTGTTCCACTCAGCCTTGGGCCAGCTGAATATCGACTGAAACCTCCAGTAGCTGTGAGCTAAATAAACCTTTCCTTCCTTCATTTTGAGTGTCAGGTATTTGTCCCAGCAACAAGTAAGAGTGACTAAGACATACACAGACAACAATATGTAATGTATTAATTATTATAACTGTCCTACTAAAAAAATAAAAATTTTATAGGAGGGGGTGACTAAGAAAAACTGTTCAAACATTTCTGAGGGAAATGGTGACAATGATAAATTTAAGGGAGGCAGGGTAGGAAATGGGCTGGAAGCAGAGAAAAGGGATTCTGGCCAGGAATACCCTAGACAATGAAACTTTGGCATGGCCCAATGGCTCCTGGCTAGGAAGGCGGATAGCTGCGATCAGCTGCGCTGTGGCCCATGCAGCCTTCCCCTGAATAGTGTCAGTCCTCAGGTGGCCTTTTTGCATTGTGGATGTGGCTGCCACTGTCCTCGTAGAGGCCTCACCCTGACTAATCTGTGGCTACTGCAGACTGCTGCCCAGCACATGGCCCTCTCCTTATGTTACTGACAACTCAAGGGAGTAATTGGATGGATTTGCTTATGCAGCTTAGCCACTAAGCATTCAGAGACGATGAGATGTCCTGTGAGAAGAGTTTCGATCATACTGAAGCTTCTTCTGGGAAGGCCAGCCTGGCAAGGACCTAAATCATAGAGAGGCCTGCTTGGTACAAGTAGTACGAGATACACAGTACTATCCTGGGTCACATGAGTGACTTGGTGCGGTCAGCTGCAAGAAGCCCCTCGTGGAGCCTGCCTGCTTCATTTGCATTTATTTATTTATTTATTTATTTAATATATGTAGCACAAGGTCTGCAGGGTCTTATTACACAGATTGGACTTGCAGTGATCCTCCTGTTTTCAGCCTCCCAAGTGCTGGGATTACAGGCACGTGCCACCATGCCCAGTCTCAATTGCCATCTGAGCACAGCCCAAGGGTGGCACCAGCAGGGTACTCCAGGGATTGAGGCCCAGTCCCTGAGTCTGCCTAAGCAGGTGCGTTAGTCTGTTGAGTTATCTGATCGGCCTTTCCATTGCTTTTAGTTACTAGTTTGGGGCTGGTTTCAAATGTTCCTAATTCTGGAGGTGACACAGCTGAGTGTGTAGTATTAATCTCCCACTGTGCTGTAGATCACGCCTTTGACACATGTGTCCTGATGAGAATGGTTGCCTAGGTCACTCTTCTTGAAGTCTCCTTTGGTTGACATCACTTACGCTTGGTCCCATGTGCCCTTTTGACATCATGAGGCCAAAACGCCCATCCTCAGGCCATGTTCTGAGCATAAGTCCTGTAAGGAGCCATAAAGATGTTGTGTACGTGTGAAGATCACTGGTCATGCCATCTCTAGTCACCTGTGTCTTTACCCCATAAATATCTCACAGCCCCCAGGGATGTGCATCTGAGGCTGGGTTATGTGCATCTGAGGCTTGGCTGCTTTGTGAATAAACTCTGCTTTGCAAAACTTAGAGGTTTCAGTGTTTCAGTGCTTAGCATCCAGATTGTGGGCAAAATGGGGCTGGATCTGTTACTCTTGGCATGTGGGAGCAATACCTAACACAACACTAACCCAGTGTACTGCTGCGTGCAAGTACCCTGGAGATTATCAACTGAAGTCAAGACCAGACAACGCTCCAATGCGCAGCATGTCCTACTTGGTTCTAGCATCCTCAGTCAAAATTTGTTTGCCTCCTAACTTCATTTAACCCTGAAAACCACAAGGAAAATTCAATACAGGAAAAGAATTGTGGAAAAGTGGGAAATTTTCTATATGTGTGGTTGAGCTGTAATCCCTGGCACCTGGGAGGCTGGGGCAGGAAGGTTCCATAAGGCTAGGAGTTCCAGGACAACCTGAACAACATAGCCAAAAAAACCCCACCTCAAAACAAACAAACCAAAAGTGGGACGCTTGCCAATTTGTTTTATCTCAGAACAGTGCCTCTAGGTAGTCCTGTGGAAATGAGTTGGTCATGTACATGCTTCTGTGTACACACCTATTATCAGAATCTCAGCCAATGTTTGGAGGCCCTTCAGTTGCGCCCTTGTAGCTGCCACAGTGTTCTCAATCCATGCAAAATGTTTGCCTTTCTTGGCCATTTTGTTAGAGAGGTCTCACAGTGCCAGATCCGGTAAGCTAGGTGGCTGAGGTCATACTGCAATGATCATATAAGACTGCTTTTCCCCCTGGGTGGTACTTGGCAGCAGCGATCGCCATACTTTTTTCTTTTTTAAGTCCTCTTTTCTTTCTCTTTTTTTATTACTATATGCTTGTAATATGGAATGGCCCCTTATCTGGGTGAACTGCTACATGTGCATATTGTATCTTCATCCCTTCCGTCACATCTCATGAAGACACTTATGCAAGGGGACTTCTGGGATTGTTTCACAAAGTGGCAACAACAGTGGTATCAGTGTGTGCCAAGAGAGAGAATGTTTTCTGAGGGGTTTTGATGGCAGGGTGACTTTTACTTTAATATGCTCTTTTCTAAATTCACTACATTTTTGATCACCCCTTGTACATATCAAACATGTATTTATACACAGTCTACTTCAGATGATGTAAGTGGTAGAAAATTGGTAATTCTATATTGTAAATTACAGTGCCATAAATGTGTGGATTTGCCATAGTGTGTGGCCTGGCACTGGTGGCTCTGGGGCTGTGGCATGCTGTGGGTGAGGTCAGAGCTGTGGGCTCTGTAGTTGCCTGGCCTTTTGGCTCTGCTCTGTCTCTCTCTTCACACACATGAAAGCTACCATGTGAAGATGTGGGTGTGCTTGACAGGGGAACAAGGCCAAACTTTCATTGTAATGAGGGTGGGCTGGTGACATCAGCTTCGCATGAGACCAGCATGTGTGATACCACACACACGGGACTTGTCTTTCCTTGCTCTTGACAAATGGAAAAATTCAGATTGTTTATTTTCTCTTGGGAAGGGTGTTCATCTCTGCCAGTGAGGACAGAAACTGTTGCCCACATATTCACCCAGTTAGACATGTTGCTTTGGCTCAGTATTTATGCCTCCCAAGCTCAACCATGCAGAAGGGTGTGCAGCCACCAGAGGGCAGAGAACGGCAGGAAAAGAGAAAGGCTTAGCAAGGTCCTGATTTGGGGAGGAAATACAGGAAATCAAATAAGTCAGAGTGATGAAAATGTGACTATTCTGTGACCATCTGCTACTTTAAACCTGGCCCTGGCCCACATTCCCCTCCTCCCCACACCCTGCAGCAAAATGAAGGTGCACTCATATCATTTGGAGTTAGAAAGACACCAGCCTAGAGACTGGGCATGGTGGTACACACCTGTAATCTCAACTATTGGGAGGCTGTAAACAGGCGGATCACTATGAGTCCAATCTAATAGTGAGACCCTGAACACTCTGCAGACCAGCGGTTCTCAACCTGTGGGTCACAACCCCAGCAGGGATCGAATGACCACAACACAGGGGTTGCCTAAAGCCATTGGAAAATGTTGTTTATTTGGAATTACAGTTTTGAAGTAGCCACCAAAATTATTTTTTGGTGTGGGGTCACTGCAGCATGAGGAACTGTGTTACGGGGTTATGGCATTAGCAAGGTTGAGAACCACTTCAACCCTTCCCTAAAACACACACACACACACACACACACACACACCAGTCTAGACCACTAGGGCCCTTAAATGCTGCAGATTTACTTGACAGTCATTACTTCTCTTATTTATTGTAGCAGTGGGGCCTCAACAACTCCTACCCTCAAATAAAATTGCTGGATTGTAAGGCAAACATTTTCAGCTTTGCTAGACAGTACCAAATTACACTTTAATGTGATGTTCAAAATTTATACCCAGAATTGTAGGAGAAATGTTATTCACTAACATTGTTTCCAATTACTGATACCTTTATACCTTAAATTCCTCCTAGTCTCATGGATAATCTGTATGTTCCTATATACCAGCAGAGTTCAGCTTTTCTTTCTTTCTTTCTTTCTTTCTTTCTTTCTTTCTTTCTTTCTTTCTTTCTTTGTATTAATTATTTCGAGTCCTCCAAAAGAGGGCTAACTTTGCTTGCTTTACGTAAGGTCTTTGTCATTATCATATTGACCTGTGAAGTTGGTGTTTTGGTGGTATTGGATGTGGACTCAAAACCTTTGCACTAAGATATATTGCACTCTTTTACTTCTTTTTCTCTTTTCATGTTGAGAGAGTCTCTTAAGTAGAACATGCTGAACTCGGATTTTAAGTCTTTCTGCTTCAGCCTCTCAGGGTCTCAGACACCATTCCTAGCTTGACTTGTAAATTTTAAAAATGGATATAATTAGATACTGATGCATAATTTTCTGTTTAAGATGAAGGCTTCTTCTGGACATGGCTTTATTTAATCCTGCTTATGATGCCTTTTTAAATATTGAAGAGTTTTACATTAGATGGAGTCAAATTTATCAATAGTTTCTTTTATTGTGTCTACTTCTTATGTCTTATTTCAGAAATTCTTGTACCCTCTGAAATTATAAATGTAGTCTTTTATACTTTCTATTAGTAATTTTAATGTTTTCATATATATACATACATATATATATATATATATATATATATATATATATATATATATATATATGGAAAATCATATGGCTAAATGCTGCTAATTGAATAGTAATTTTTACTAAATTGTAAGGCCTTTTGTGCTGACACTGGTTAATACATTATGTCCACTTGAGAAGTTTAGAAGTTTAAATGAGTGACCCAGCACAGAGCCAGGCTCCTTACTTTGTAAAGATCCTCATCCTGTACAAGAGAAGGGCATGGAGATTTTGTAAGTGCTACACCTGTCTTGGGGATGGTAGCCTGCTTTTTTTTTTTTGTCTTTTTGAGACAGGGTCTCGCTGTACAGTTCAGGCTGGCCTTGAGCTCAGTTTTATAGCCCAGGCTGGTCTTGAACTCTCACCGATACTCCCACCTCAGCCTCCCCAGTGCTGGGATTACAGGCGTGCACCATCCTGCCCGGCTTAGCCTGCTTTTAATATAATGGAAGAAAACAAGTTTACTCCCCCACTACTTTTGCACTTGTTGCTTTTGCTATCTTCTGTTTCCTTGAATTGTTGTTGCCATTGTGGCCTGCCAACATGTCTTAGAGCCAGCTGATTATAGGCTGACAGAATCTGGTACCAGAGAAGTGGGCTCATTTCTGTGACTATACCTGACCATGTGATTTGAGGGCTTTTGGACATGGCTTGTGGGAAGAGTTTGGAAAGATTCTGAGATGCAACCTGAAAGAGTAGCAGTGGAATACCTTAGGATCTTCTGTATGGAAGAAGAGCTCAGAAGACAAGAAGCCTGATAGAAATCCTGCCAGTAAAGACCAGGATCAGGGGTTTCTACTAGGGAAAATGACCGCACTGACTATTGGATTCCAGGCAATATATGTTATAGCTTGGCAGAAAGTTTGTGTTCCTTTTGCAGGTGTTGAGAGATTTTGCCTGAGACTAAGATTAAGGGCTGTGGACTACTTAATCTGGTAGAAGAAATTTCAAGGCAGTAAAATGTTGAGACTGCAACATGGCTACTATTGCAGGGTTTGGGACAGACCTATTTTGAGAATCAAGAACAAAGAGCCCAGAAGGGTGATTGAAAGCGTGTTTAAAGTTTGGTCAGAAGTGAAGCTCCAATAAAGCTGTAGACTGCAAAGATAAATCTGAGATGAGCTTGATTGCTGAGAAGGAATAGGACAATGGAAAAGATGGCCTGAGGGCATCACTAGAAGCAGCAAGTCACCAACCTTCATAGCCATAAAATTTAAAAAGTGAAAGACTTTGCTCTGAGAAGAAAGCCACAAAGGTGCCAGGTTCCAGAATGGTGGCAGCTGCACCAAGCTCCACAACTGTGTCAGCATAGAAAGTTTTTTCCTTAGATTTAGCTTCAGAGTTCTTAGCGATCTAAGCACTCAACCCTTGCAGCTAAGAGAAAGGAAAACCTGACTACTGCTCCAGCTGGCAGCACACCTTGTCATTATCAACATGGTGCTGGTTTTAGGTTCATGCACAATGCAAGAGTTATGGAGTTAAAAAGATGTCTTTATATTCTGATTTTAGAAGGCCTGGGAGCCCAGGCAGTGTGTCCCTGAGTGTGCAGTGAGTGAAGCTGTGAGGGTGAAGCCAAAGTTGCAATGGAAACCCTAGAAGTTTATAAAATACAGGAAAATGGATGGCCTAAGAAAAGCTGCAAGGAACCAGCAAAGCAAGCCTAATAGAGAAGCTGTGGGAGGTTTGACTCCCAGAACTGCCATAGGAGTGAAGTCATACAAGTCCTTCAGAGCTCACAACTTGCTACATATGGCTTCAATGCTGGACATGGAACTACAGGACTAACTGTTTGACCTGATGAAATTTGGGCTTGCTTTGGTCCCATACCTTTGTATTCTCATTTGTAGCTTTTGGAATGATAATGTTTATTTTCTGCCACTGAATGTTGGGGAATGGCTGGGGAGATAGCTCCGCAATCTACACACCTACCTGGCAAGCACAAAGTCCTGAGTTCAATTCTTGGTACCAAAAACAAAACAAAACAAAAATAAAAAAACAAAACAAGAAACAACTAAATATTGGAGAAGTGCCTAACTTTTCATTTGTACAGGGGCTCACAGTTAAGTTTCATTAAATCTCAGATAAGACTTGGTACTTGACTTGTCAGCAATGCTGAAACTGCTAGGCCTTTGACAACTCTTAGAGATGGACTAAATGGCTTTGGCGTAAGGCAAGTCCTTGGGGCTCAGGGACAGAATGTTATGGTTCTAATGTAACTTAATGTTGAAAGAGTTAATATTGACTCTTTTTTTATGTGCTTGGTACAATCTCACTCAGCAGCTTGGACTCATGATTCTCCTATTTTTAGCCTCCTCAGTGCTGGGGTTACAGGAGTGCACCATCATGTCCAGTCTCTGTGGCCTTCACAGTGTACCCAGGTGAGGCCAGCATGGCATGTGGTGCTGGGAATCAAGTCCCAGGCTCTGAGTGTGCCTAAGCAGGTACTTAGACCATTGAGAGATCTCACTGGCCCTAATGCTGGTTCTTAAGGATTACTAAGCCTATGTCATAATGTATAAGTTATAAAATATTAAGAATAAGTATGTCTTAGTATCTCAAAACCAGTTTGAAGAAATGTCTGGTTGCTAAGTTGAAAAGTGGTGTATTGTAATGATTGACAGATTATGGCAGCTTAAGAAATTTAGAAGTTTAATTAAAAGAGTTGGCAGAGTGCCAAACTCCTTACTCTGTTGTTTTTTAAATTAATTTTAATGAGAAAGAAATAGCAATGAGATGATTTCAAAATAGGTTAGTAGGACAGTTATAATAATTAATACATTGCATATTGTTGTCTTCATAGCAATTATTCATAGTATAAGACGCAGATATGATATCTTGTCTAAACACTGTTAGTACAAATCTTTCTTCTCAATGAACTAAGAGAAAGTAGCTGTATATCTATCCAATTTGGTATATAGATATATTTTTTCCTACAAAATAGTCCTCCATTTATATCCCCCTTTTTGTATTGTTTTGTCAGAGATGGGTGTTACATTGACATTCAAATAGTGTAGGTTAATAAATTCAGCAAAATAACCCTATATAGTTCAATAATCCATAATGGTAGTGGGTTATTAGCAGAACTGGCAATGTCAGAAGTCATTGAGCCTTTTACAGCACAGCATATTATTATGACTTTACTTTTTATATCTCATGGTTATACATTTCTGCTGGATGGTTAAGACCAAGATAAAGCAAGACCTATTGACAATGTGCAGTATACCTAAGAAGAGTCACTTAAAGAGAAAACATTTTCTCAGGCTTTCACAGAGAGCAAGTTGGTCAAGCAATGGCCATAACTCATCCAGATGGCTGACATTGACAAAAGTTCTATAGAACGCTGTACATGGTTGCAGGGTAAATCCTGAGGGGATCTGACTGATCTTTTCAGATACAAAACTTAATTTTTTGTTATATAGGTCTTGCTTTAACTTGGACTTCACCATCCAGCTCCTTACTTTGTGAACATCCTCATCCTGTGGAAGAGGAGAACATGGAGATTGTGTGAGTGCTTCACCTGTTTCGGGGAGTTGTGGTCTGTTTAAGGTATAAGGTAAGAAAAGAGGCTGTTTGCCTCTCCTGTTTGCTTTTCTTACTTTAGCTGTCCTACACCATCTTGAACTGTTGCCTGGTGCCATGCCACTCTGCCTGGGACCGGCTGGTTATGCACTGAAATTTCTACAAACTGAAATAAAATTTTTTGTCCTTAATTTTGGATGTTGGGCATTTTGTCTCAGCAAAGAGATAAAGGTAACCAACATAATGTCCTATACTAAGTTTATACTCACACACACACACACACACACACACACACGCACACACGCACACAGACGTGCGCATCTATTTCTAGGCCTAGGGTTAGGATTCACTGTTCTTTTTTTATCAGTTCTTGCACCCACACCAAAGTCGTGATCAGGTTTATTGAGGAATACATCATTTTGTTAATTATGCATAACATACATAAATGTTAATTATATTGTATATCACCTAGTACACTATATGCTGCATATATTTAGGTCATAGTTCCCCAAGTTTTGACTTATACATTCATGAAGCCATCACTGCACTCAAGGTAATGAGCATGCCATCAGCTCCCATTGTTCCCTCAGACATCTTGGCAATATCATTTTTCTAGCTTTCCAGTCCCTCTTCCCCAGGCAACCGCCAATTATTTTCATTGTTATAGATTTGTTGACATTACTGTGACAGGGAATAATTTAGAGCTTTTAATGATACAATCAGCCCGTTGTTGAATGCAAACCATAGGTACACCACACCTTGTCTAGAACTTCACTTTAGTGAAATCATGCAGTAGGCATTTTCCTCATAGTTTATTTTACTTGACACAGTTGTTTTGAAATTTTACCATAATGTGTGTACCTGTCCTCTCCCTCATATAAGTCCTGGTAGAAGAGTTTTCTGTAACTTTCAAAATCATTTAACAAACATTTCATTTAAAATATGGAGAAGAGTTCTATTCTGGGATATTGTAAGTGTCACATAAGAATTCACTATGATTTTTGTTACATCACCTGGATTTCACATGTATGCATGAAAACAAAGCCACTGAGGTTCCAAATAATATTTTAATATGAACACGAGGAATGAAGAAGTGTTACCTTTCCTAAGAGAGAAACATCTGAATGCAATTAAAAATGAGATAATAAAATCTATTGGCTTAAGTTATCTTTGAACAATGGCCTAATGAAATGTATTACTGAAAAAACAACAGCACTGACTTTGGATAGTAAGTTAATTCACAGAAAGGGAGAGAGAAAGAGTGAATGGGGAAAAAAGGAAGAACAGAACAGGCCATTGTGGATAACTTGGTTCTTACAGAAAATGAGCCAAAATTATGATCTAAATGTGATTAAAGGCCAAAGCCACACTTGGATAAGGCAACCCACTTGTGCTGAACAGCGGAACATGCTGCGTTATTCCATTTCCTCTGGCTCTTGTTGAGCCTCAGTTGAAAAAGCTACTCAAACTTTCTTTTTATTACACTTCCAAAACTCACATATTGAATAATATTGAAAAGGATATAGCAATCTTGACTTGGAATTTTGGGGGAAAAGGATGGAAAGTTTCAGAGAGGCACCCAGACATGCTCAAGGCTGGCTTGAGCAATTGTGGCTAAGATTCAGCGCAGAGGGTTCTCCATTAGTCCATCTAGCCCAGAGACTGAAAGGAGAGGTCACAACCTAAAGGGAACAACCAAAGCAGAAAGGTAGGTCCAGTGGTGATGGTGTTGGTGTTGACCTTAAATACCAGGGCAGCTTACTATAGGGACAAATCTGTGGGACAATGCCAAGAAGGGATTTATAGTAGTGCCGGAAAATTCATGGTGGGACAGCTACCTCCTGGGATAGCTTATGGCACTACCACAACTCAGAATTGCCCTGTAGGAGTAATATAGTTAGTTAACTCTAACTTACCAATTAATCCTCAGTTCTCTGGGCCTAGATCACATTTATTGATCCAAAACCCACCAACTGCTAGATCAAAACTGATTTGTAGGGCTGGGGAGGAAGCCCAGTGGTACAAGACCCAGGTTCAATCACTGGTACCATATGCCATGGCAGCACCATACCAAGTTGGCCACTGAAACCAGGCATGGTGGTACATGCCTGTAATCCCAGCACTAGAGAGCTGAGACAGGAGGATCACTACAAGTCTGAGCTGTGTAGCAAGACCCTGTACTCAATAAGTAAATAACTAACTAAATTAAATAAATGCGAACTAGTTTGTGGGTGATTAAAACCAAAGTCAGGACCATCAGTTCAGTAGACCACAGCCATCTCATGTTGACTGATGGTGGAAAATCCATTCCCCATGATTTTCCCAGCCAATTTATCTGTACTCTTCTGCCCCATGAGAGCAACACTGATACCTGATATGTAATCAAACAAGGAAGAAAGAATAAAGTCTGGTGGAGGGCTGGAAGTGAAAAGAGTGCTCAGTATTGTCCTGTGGCCAGATCAAATGCCATCTTTCCAGAAATTTCCTCAGACCTCCATTTCTACAGTGGCTTCTACCTGTACTATCTGAGGTGACAACTTACTCAAGTAGATCTCCAAAGATGCAACTACTCGATTCTCCATAGTCAGCCTTTCACAAGGAACACAAAGTGCCAGAGATGAATAACTGTTACTCAATACCCAGAGAAGAGCCCAGAATTTAAGAACTTTAAAAAAAAATGACCAAGAGGAACTTTCTAAGGCAGGATGATTTGGGATAGCTTACACTCATTTTTTTTTTTAGAAAACATGTCTACCCTGAATCTCTGTGAAGAAAGATATAGGGAGAAATGATCAGGAATATATGTCTTTAGAAATATTATTTATGACTTTTCTCATTTTGAAAGATTTCATGTAGATATCCAGGAAGGCTGGATGTGTGCTTTGACTGGATATATGCATAAAAGATTATGAGTATGAGATAAGATAAAAACTAATTAGACCCTAAGGATAAAGTTTAGGACTTGGGCCTTCTCTTTCACTG
This sequence comes from Myocastor coypus, assembly GCA_004027025.1. Classification (NCBI taxonomy): domain Eukaryota; kingdom Metazoa; phylum Chordata; class Mammalia; order Rodentia; family Myocastoridae; genus Myocastor; species Myocastor coypus. The sequence continues at coordinate 20,610 of PVJA010026499.1, forward strand.
AGACAAAATTGGGAAATTACTATAGTAAACCATTGTAGCTCACTGTTTGGGTCAGATCTGACTTACCCCTGCTGTCTTGCATAATTCTGGAACTCACCGCTTTACGTTCTGTGGCTCTCATGTGATAAACGACATTCTCAGCCTCTCTATAAGATTTCATCCTTTCCTACCATAGTCACAGATTTTGTTGAGATGAAAATAGTGTGCCTGGAAGACAGTAGAAGAAGCTATTACTTCAGAGTTCATAAACAGTGAAAAATTCTTAAGTATTTCTCCCTCCTCATAATGTAAGCCTTCTAAGCATCTGCCAGCCAGACAGCCTATGTCTTTCTTAATTCCCCTTACCCAAGATTGCTAGGGGCCTTTGTTATAGAGGGCCTACAACATCATGTTACAGAATTTTAGTGTTAAGTGGCAATATGTCCAGATCTTTTTAGATTTTTGTGAAGGTTCATTTGATTCTGTTTCCAGCTTTGTCCTTGCTAAGGCTTAGGAAAGTCAATACTTGGGGAGCTTTTATATTCTGTAGATCAAACCCAAGGCTTAGTGTATAGTAGGTAACTGTTCTATCACTGAGCCATATACAAGTCTCCTCAAGGAGCTCTTGAAAAGACAATCCCTTCATGTGCTAGACTCATTGTGATTCTTCCCTTATATGCTAAGGAGTTTCTCTTGGATGAGCCCTGAATACCGAATCTCTTCTGAAACCAGAGTCTTTCGCAGGAGTTCCTCTCACTCTTGGAGCACACCAGTCAGGCTGAAACACGTCAGCTCATAGGTCCAGAAAGTCTTACAACTCTTGCAACCATCTAGCATCTTCAATGCTCCTGGATAATGTCTTCTCTGACAGGGCTAAGGAAGTCCCTTGGAATGATTTCCATGGGAGACTGTGTCTCACATCAAGAGAGAGTCCTGAGATGATTCATTTCCCAAGCCAGAACGGATTCTGTGACCAAGGGGAGACAAATGATGTTTTCAAGATCTGAACCCCCCATGACTCTGTAAATTGTGTTACCAGCACCGTTTTAATCAATATAAACCAGATATGTGACTTGTTTGAAGCGATCCATGACACTAGATACAAATGGAAGGAGGCTTCACACAGGGCTATTGTGACGTATGTGAATCCTAATGATAGGAAGCACATGATACACATGTGTGTTGTCTTCTCACATGCCATACATTGGAATATGACATCAGAGCCCACTTTATTATGCACTCTTGCCTGTATTTCCAGACTATAGTCATCACAAGGCTTAAAGTATGAGGTTCTCTGATTTGCCCTACTGTCTATAGCTTTTGACACCACCACTTCAATGGCACATATCCACTGGAGTGGTGTACTACAACTGAACTGTTATTCAGTGTTTGTATAAAGTCATCTTTGCATATCTTCCTATTCAATAAACTATGGCTCAAGTCCTGGTTCCATACTAAGCATGTGCAGAAGTTTTTAGTGTCATTATTCTCTAAACAACACTAAAACAAAAAAATACTGAGACAACTATATTCATGGAATTTCATCTGTATTAGGTATTAGAAGCAATCTAGAAATGACTTATTCACTCATTTTTTTTATGGCTGGCTCAGCCCGCGCCCTGACGGCAGGGCTGGTGCAGCATGTGGTGCCGGGGATTGAACCGTGGTCCCTGAAGCCGCCCAAGCTTTTCCAAGCAGGCGCTTTAGACCACTGAGCCATCCCGCTGGGCCCCTAGAAATGACTTAAAGTACATACAGATGTGGGGGCATAGGTGAGACACAACACCATTGCACATAAGGGACTGTGGTGGTCAGGAATGAATTCCTATTGTGTACTGAGAGACAACTACATTGTGTCCATTTCATATTTTTTGTACTGCAAATACTGCAAGAACTGGAAGTATCACTTTACAAAATACTTCAGCTTAGAACAAAGATGACAATAGAGAAGAGATTCAAGACCATGAGGAGGAAAAGGAAAAGGCTTTAAGGAGCCAAGACTGGGTGTAGGTTATGGTGCTTCTGGTTGTCCCCTCAAAGCTTCATGTACTTGTGGAGGCTGTGTATCCAAGGTGGCTGTATCTGGTGATTTATGATTGATTCATTGTCTGGTGCTGGGATTATGCATGTGAGGATTACACACCCTGTGGAGGGTAGCTTAATTGCAATATAAGAGACACAAAGAAACTTTTCTCACTCTCCTCCTTTTGTTCTTGTTGCTTTTTAGGCCTTCTGTTTCCATGAACTATTGCTCCTTACCATGCCATCCTGCCTTGGAGCCAGCTGATAACAGTCTGAAATCTCCACAGACTCTGATCTAAATAATCCTTTCCCTCTTAAATTTAGGTGTCAGGTATTTCACCTCAACAATGAGAGAAAAATAAACAACACAGAATTTGGTATCAGGCAAGTGGGGTTGTTGCCGTGACTGTAGCTGACCATGTGGTTCAAGGGCCTTTGGGAATGCCTGTGGGAAGCCTTTGGGAAGATTCTGAGATACTGCCTGAAAGAGAAATACTGGAATACCTTAGAATGTTCTGTATGAGAGATTTTGGTCAGAACTCAGAGAACTAGAAAGCTGATAGAAATCCTGCCAGTAAAGACCAGGCTTGGGAGGTTTCTGCTGCATTGGCTATACAGACTGTTAAATCCAAGGTGATATATTTTGTGGTTCACCAGAAAGTTTGCCTTCATTTTTCAGGTGACCAGAGATTTTGCCTGACACTAAGATTAAGGGTTGTGGACTAATTAATCTGATGAAGAAATTTCAAGGCAATTGAACATTGAGGTTGTGGCATGGCTGCTGTTGAGGGCTTTTTAACCAAATCTATGTTGATAATCAAGAGCAAAGCACCTAGCGGGATGACTTAAAGTGTTGTGAGTTTGGTCAGAAGTGAAATTCCACCAAAGCTTTGGACTGAAAAGATAAAACTGATGATACCTTGACGTCTGAGAAGAAATGAAAATGGAAAAGATGGCTGGCATAATGGCATCACAAGAAGCAGAAAGTCTCCACCCTTTTCAGCCTCAAAGTTTAAAGGTAAAAAACTGCTTTGAGAAGAAAGCTCAGTGCACTGTGTTGCTCACTGGCAGCAGCCTAAAATATTTGTCCCTCAGAACTGGGATGGCAGTGTTCAGCAATTCAAGCATTTGACACCCACAGTCAAGAAAGAGGAAAACCTGAATACTGTTTCAGCTGGCATTACACCTTGGCATTGTCCATGTGATGCTAGTTTTCTGCATGTAGAATGCAAGAGTTGTGGGGTTAAGATGGCCTCTACTCCAAAATCAGAAGGCCCAAGTCAGACAATGTGCCCTGCAAGCGTAGTTTGTCAAGCTGTGAAGTGAAAGGTACAGAAATTTGGAAAAGCCAGGACTGTGGATCATCTGAGGAAAAATGTAAGAAAGGAGCAAGACAAGTCCAAAAAAGAAGTCCTGGAAACTAATACCACTACCACTGGAGATGCTGCAGGGATGGAACCACCCAAACCCTTTGTAGCTCACAACTCCCCTACAGGTTGCATCAAAATTTTGCATATGAAATTACAGGACTTAACATTTTCCATGCTGGATATTGGACTTGCTTTGTTCCTGTTCCTGTTTATAACTTTTGTAATGAAAATGTTTATTTTGCTCCTGTGAATGTTGAATTGTTTAACTTTTTTTTTTTTTTTCATTTTTATGGGCACTCAAAACTAAAAGTTTACCTTAAATCTCAGAGAAGACTTGATACTTGGACGGTTCAACAATGCTGCAACTATTAGGACTTTGGCAACTTTTAAAGATGGACTAAGTGTCTTTGGCATAAAAGGATGTTTCATGAGTTTTGGAGGGGTGGAGGTAGAATGTTATGGTTTGTGTCTGGATGTCCACCAAACCCTCATGCAATTACGGGGTGAGTGGTATTTCAGAGGGAGCTGAGTCTAGAGTTTGTGACTGACTTATTGTCTACTTCTGGGATTATGCATTTAGTATTACACCCACCCTAGGGAGGGCAGCTCACATGAAATATACGGGGCAGACAGTGTCTTCCCTCACTCTCCTCCCTTTTTTGTGCTTGTTGCTTTTGCTGTCTTCCGTTGTCATGATCTGTAGCCCCTCAGCATGCCACCCTTGGAGCCAGATGATTACAGACTGGAACTTATACAAACTGTGAGCTTTATAAACCTTTACTTCCTTAATTTTTGGTGTCAGGCGTTTTGTCCAAGCGACGGAGCAAAAGTAAGCAAGAGAATGTTATAGCTGCTCTCCCTATGTCTGGCTGCTGAAGGACTAGAAAAATTGTTAATAAATTGCCTCTCGGGGCTGGGGAGATAGCTCCGAGGCACAAGTGCCTGCTGGGCAAGTGCAAGGTCGTGAGTTTGAACCCTGGTCCCACCAAAAAAAATAAATAAATAAATAAATTGCCTCTGTACACACAGAATGTAAAATATTGGTTTTTTGTTGATTGGTAGGGAGGAAGTGGAGTGAAAAGAAACCTCTAAGTACATATGATTTTACTTTTCCATGCAACAGAGTATCAAGTATCTGGATTTCCAAGCTCCACATCTTGCTTCATCTTACACAGTTTTCTTCTTTATCTTCTCAATACATGTTAATAGCCTGTGGGAAAGCAGAAAAGAACTACGCAAATGCAAAAGAAACGCCAGTGCATTTGCTATGGCTTGACTGCATCCTTAAAATCTATGTGTTGGAAACTTAGTCTCTATGAGATGATTTTTGGAAGTGGCACCTAATGGCAGGTGTCTTGGTCATGGGACACTGCTCCCATGAGTGGTCCATACTGTTATGATGGGAGTCAGTCCTTCATGAAAGGATGAGTCCTTCAAACACACATAAACACAGACAAACACACACACACACACACACACACACACACACACAATGTCATATCTCCCATAGGATGATACAGAAAGAGGCTTGTACACAGATATTTGTTCCCCCAGCCTCTAGAAATGTTATTTTCTTTATAGATTATCCATCCTGTTGAACTTCCTATGCAGCAGAAAACAGACTGTCAGACATTTTATTTTTTTCATAGAACGGCTATAAAGAAGAGTTTAGTGTATTTTTAAAAAAGAATTAAAATAGCTGACTTTTGATGGGAGGCTTGATTTTGAAATAAGTTATTTTCTTTTAGGGTGAAGCCACACTTCCTTTGTTTTCTTGCATTTGTGAGATGTGTCAGAAAATGCTGCGAATGATCTTGAAGCATTCTGAAATACGGTGCCTATGCTGCAGACAGGCAAACGTGAGAAGAAGCCCCGGCATCAGACCCAGAGCCACTTGCTTACAAATGTTAGCCCGTGTAATTCTCACCAGAAGTTTAGGAGGCACAAAGCACTACATGTCATTTCACTCAACACAAGGAGAAAATCTTGGACAAAGAAAAATGCTTTTTTGGTCCAGTGCTTTATTCCCTGCATGGTGCCAGAAGCCAGTGTGGCTGTTCCCAATCTCCATGTGTTGGGGAAATTGTATTGAAAATTGCTTCATGGTCAAAATCTCGCTTCAGCGAAAGAAAAATCATCATCAGGTAGAACGGTAATTAGTCCTGGTTTTAGCAGTTTACAAAGTCCAATGAAAAGTATGTCCTAAAGCAGTGATGAATTTCAAATATGAATATGTAAGTGGACTTTTTTTTTTTTTTTTTTTTACCACAACTCTATCATCTTGAACATTTCCCTGTGTTTAGAGAAAAAAATTCCTACCTTTACTTTAAGGTTTTCGTCATGCCAAATGAAGATCTAATTCCAAGTATATCTTTAAGGAGAAAACCCTACATGGATCAAGTTCTTTAAATTACACTGGCTAAAGTTTTAAGGCTTTGCCACCATCTGCTTATGCTTTATATTTTCTTTCAAAAAAATCTCTCTGACTCCTGTGTTTTTTGAAGACCTCATACATTTCTTTTCTTTCCCTTTTTCTGTCTCCTCCCTCCATCTCCCTTGCTCTCTCTTTCTTTCCTTTCTTATTTATTTGTTTTCAAAGATTCCAGAGAAAAGAATTCCCTAATGCCTGTGCTAGTTTTCTCAGAAATGGGTAGATACATTTATGTTCGCACATGGCCCCTGAGTCCTGTGTCACTAAGTTGCCATTGTGGTTGTTTTTAATGCTATCACCTATAAGCAAGTGCACTCCATCAAATTCATATTGATTTCTATCAGCCAAGCAATGAGAAAACCACTCCCCAAAGAAAAACAAATCAGAAATCTTAAATATAACAAAAAATTCTGTCATAGTGACTCAGATCTTTTCTTTGTATCTTTCTTTCTTTTTTCTTCCTTCTTTCTCTGTTTCTTTCTCTCTCTGTCTCTCTGTCTCTCTCTTTCCCCCTCTCCCCTCCCCTTTATCTCTTTTCTTTCTTTTTTCCCTTCATTTGCACTACTGGAGATTGAATCCAGGGATTTCACAGAGTTACATCCTTATTCAACTTAGCAGACAGACTATCTCAAAATAAAAATTTAATACAATAGGACTAAGGTTGTAACTAGAGAGTCTACTGCCTCAGCCTCCCAGAGTGCTTAGATACAGGCATGTATCACCATGCCTACCAGCTCATGTCAGACTTTTGAATTAAAATCAACTATACCTTTTTCTTAATTCCTCCCACTTTGAATAAGAGATACATCTCTGAATACACCAAATGAAAATTCATATTTTAGTTGCTCTTAAAACATGTATCTTCAATGTTCATCATATTCCTAGTTCTTTATTGTGATAAAATTCTCCATATACAGCTCAGCTTAGCAAAGCATGAGGGAAGGAGCCATAGCATGACCTCATCTTTTCTCAGATGCACTATTGCAGCCATAGACCAAGAACAGTTCCCTTTAGTAAAGGCAGCCCAAGAAAAGTTGTTGGCCACAGACCCTCCTAAACTTTGCACATTTGCCATGCCAAAGAACAGCTCTGCTTCTCTTCAAAGACAATTGGATAAAGTGAAGCATAGTTACCAGAATGTGTTAAGTTCTTTATTCTGGTCAATTTGATAAATACTTTTGTCACACTACTCCATACCAAGCACTGAGCAAAACGCCATCACCTTACAAATGTCCCCCAAGTGCTACTCTTTCATACATGAATTTAATCTTAAATACTTACTATTATACTACTACAGAGCTTGGGCTTGTAGTGATCTCCCTATCTCAGCCTCCCCTGTGCTAGGATTACACGCATGCCCCATCACTCCTGGTTTCAGTGGCTGGCCAGTGCACCCAGGTTCTAGGTCCAGCATAGCATGCAGTACTGGATATCAAACCCAGGTTCTTGTGCTTGCCAGACAAGCACTTAGACCACTGAGCTATTTCCTCAGCCCTGAGAATATAAATGTTCATCATATTTTAATATTTTTGCCAGTTTATCGGAAAACTATTTAAATATTTTGCTCACTCATAATCAACTCATGAAAATTTGCATTCTAACTTTCAAATCTCAATTAACTCATGTCATCAGATTATGTCACCTACAGAATTTTGCCATTATATTTCTGTGAATACATATTGTCAGAATTTTATAACTCACTGGAGACCTTTAATTCAAATTATTATTATTATTATTTTTGTCTTTTTGAGACAGGGTCTTGCTATGCAGTTGAGGCTGGCCTTGAGCTCACTTTTGTAGCCCAGGCTGGTCTCGAACTCCCACCGATCCTCCTGCCTCAGCCTCCCAAGTGCTGGGATTACAGGCGTGAGCCACCATGCCCCGCTAATTCAAAGTATTAAAGAGCTAAAATTTACTTTATTTCCATTAGAACTAATTTGACATATTTGGTCACATATATTACATTCTCTCTGGATGGCTGGAGTTGTTTAACATAGCTTAATTTTGTTTCCTGTTGAAGAAGTACATATTATAGCATATGAACTTCTTTTGGAAGTTATATTTGTATAACAGCCATACCAGAAAAGCTCACAAAAATTTTGCCCTGGAAATTTGATTAGTATGCACAGATTTTTCCAGTCTTTACTTTTCAGCCTTTGAGTAGATATTGTAGAAAGTTTAATCCACACAATGGAGATTTGCTAAGTGTGTTAGTTCTTGGGCCCCTTGTGCATGTCATAAGGCTGGGGTCAGGAAGAAAGGTAGGAAAGCACTTGGTTGTGGAAGAACAAATAGGAGTCTTGGGCCAAAGTCTTCTTGGGAAGAGCAGAAACTGTAGTCTAAGGGGATGGTGTGCACAAGAGAGAGATCTCTTGCCTTACAAATGTCTACCAGAATAGAAAGTGACAGTTATTTTGTGCAGATGATGAGCTCTGGAATGTTTCAAACATAAAAGCCTGTTTTTTTTTTTTTTTTAATCTTTTTGAGACAGGGTCTCGCTATGCAGTTCAGGCTGGCCTTGAACTCACTTTTGTAGCCCAGGCTGGTCTTGAACTCACACCAATCCTCCTGCCTCAGCCTCCCAAGTGCTGGAAAACCTGGTTTTAATAAATATTTTTGATATGTTTATACAGGTACATCCATACTATCAGCTACCTGTTGCTCAGTCATAACTCTACCTTGCATTGCCTGGTATGTTGTAATGGATCTCACCTTAGAAGCAGTCACCCCTATGACTAATATGTTGTTTTGGAAATGGAAGAATCTGGACTGACAGCAAGAAGGTGGGCATCATTTCCTGGTTGTTGTATAATTCATAAGTTCCATTTTGCTCATTTGTTTTTGCTTTTATTCTACTGTGGTAACAATGCACAGATGAGAGATACTCAGGTTTACTCCACTAGGTTTCAATGGCTCCCCACTAGTAGACGCTTAGAGGATCTAGCAGAACCCAAAAGCAGGTGTTCTACCCCAAGCTCCCTTCACTGTGGAGTGAGTCCTGCTTGCCATTTCTAGCTCATTTCCTTTTCTGTATCTTGATCTAGTAGGAGGCTCCTTATTTACCAATCTAGCCCAACAGTGCTTTGTCCCCCATGTGGACAGCTCTGGCTCCCACTATCCACTGGGCAGCAACCCTGAATCTCTAAAAAGAGCAGAATCCCAGCCATTTGTTATTAATTAAT